>JAXDDX010000674.1:0-28121 GCA_034670405.1 Hoplostethus atlanticus
AAAACCCCACAACTATATTGTGAAACGATAGTGTATGCTCCTGTAGAAGCCACAAGTCCGTTGATTATCAACCTTGTTTTGAGAAAAACATGTTTTATTCGCGATGTCATGGAGACTGTCACTGTCACTGAGCGCAACAGTGACCGCCCACTTATTTTACGGCTCTGGTTCCGGAAGTAAATTTCCCATTCATTTACTCCATAGACATTTCAAAAAAATCCTTATATAAAGAGATTTAAGGCTGGAACCAAGCCAACCAGCTAGACAATGAATCGTGACCATAAAACATTTGATTCTGAGCAAAAAAAGATCGGAAAACGGAAGAAAAGGCAAAGGTACAAGACTGTGTACATAATTATTTTATGAAGTGAAGGAACTACTCATCCCATAAACCATTGCGAATGATACTTTTCCAAAAACGTCCAAACTAACGATAGTTTAGCACGCTTCTTCTTGAATTTAACATTTGTCAATAGTATAGTGTTGATATTGTTGTTGTTTTGTGTGCCTATATATAGTGTTTCATATAGTATAGTGTAAAGTGTTGTCATCGACATGGTACAGTGATTCGTTCCAGCTGCATAGGATAAGCAGCTAGCTAGGTAGCTAACGTTAACGTTAGCTGACAAGACGTTCGCGGGGGCGGTAAACATTTCCATGGTAACAGCGAGCTCCACCAATCAGAGACGTCGCTGTTACACTTTAGGATTGTGAGTAGTGTAGTACTTCTCCATGACATCGCGAATAAAACATGTTTTTCTCAAAACAAGGTTGATATCATACGGACTTGTGGCTTCTACAGGAGCATACACTATAATTTCACAATCTACTAGCTTGTGGTGAGTCTACATTGGATGGTTACGACATATGGCTAATAATCAAAATCCCTATGCAGAATATGAATGGGATTTTCACTTCCGGAACCACACTGTTGAGCTCTATAGGGAGAGCTGCTCCACGGGCGCTGCTGAAGATGGTTGAGCCTACGGAGCCCCTTCAGGGTCCATGGTGGGGACTTTTTTTTTGCTACTTTTGCATTCCCTCGCAATACTTTTGCGTTACCTCGCAATACATTTTCATTCCCTCACAACTTCTAATGGGCTAACCAAAAGCCCGCTGATTGACAGTGCTTGCTTGTAAATTACTGCAATTAAAAGTTTAGATGCAGCAATAACGAAATGACAGATGTCTTCACACAAGGATTGAATGCTCAAGGTGAACAAGATGGTGGTGCGTACCTGCAGGCTGGCAGATCCTGCAACAACTCTACGCAAAAAACATCTCGCCTATTTTGTCAATCCTCTACCTGATCAGGGCAGCAAAAAGAACCTGAACATTAATCTGATGCAACGGGAGAATCCTACCGCAACTTTGCAAAAATCATTTATTGTTTGTTTCTCCCTGACCATATTCCTGCTTTCCGTGCGCTGCTGCTATACTACCTGGCATGACGGCAAAATACACCTTGCCAAAACGGTGAGCCAATTTTGTGTTTACAACACATTGCTCGACAATGGCCACGCTAAACCACATAGTCACCTGAGCATAACATCAAGCACTCAGTCGAAAGACATTTTGTACTTATTAACAATCCTGATGCTAGCCGGGGACATAGAATTGAATCCAGGACCTCACCTGCTGGGTGATGATTTGACATCTCCGCTCGGCGTGATGAGCCTGCAACGTGCTGTGTCCTCGGTGCCGGTGACCTCCTATGGTGTCGTGTTCCCTGGCCTGATCGAGACTGCCTCTGTAATTGCTCCACAATTACCTGCACTGATGCCGGGTGCATTCCCGACTCTTTCGGGTGTAGGCCTACCTGGCTTGTTGCATAGTTGCCACAGCCTCAACAGGATTATTCCCTGGCGTTACACCGTATGCTTGGATCACACAGACTCTGCCGACAAGGAACATCTACGGCTCAGCGCAACTTCATCAGGGCGCTTGGTGTTTTATATCCATGATCGATATGCAACTGCGTTTGCAAAGACAACCAGCATGGCTATTTCGCGGAGCAGCACAACTCTCCGGGGCATCAATGATTCACACACCATCGGTGCTGTCGCCTCCCAGTCCTTATTCGAATTATCTGTTGCACCCCCACCAACAACAACATTAACTGGGAACAAAAGTACCATCCCAACAGTGAGATTGAAATCTCTGAACCCGGCGATAAAGAAACAACACAAAATAATAACGGCAAGGACTTTTACTGGGCCATATTAACATTCGTAGTATAGTGACCAAAACGAGCAAAATGGAAAATTTATTGAGCGATTCTAACATTGATATACTAGGCATATCAAAAGTTTGGTTAACTCCTTCATCACCAACTGCTGCTATCACATTCCAGGATACAATACGTTTAGAAAGATAGAGAATAGGACGAGGGGGGGGACTATTGGTTTATGTGAAGGACTGTTTAAACTGTAAGCTAATTGAGTGGCCAGCAGAAATAGATATTGAATGTATGGGTCTCAATATAATTATTTCTCCCGAAATGTCATTCACTATGATATGTTTGTACCGACCTCCTTCCTCTAAAAATACATTCTATGATCAACTTAGTTTTTTTCGATTGCTTTGACTCAATTTGTACACACACATGATGGCGCGCCGGTGTCTAGACGCCGTCGTGGTAGCTCCGCGGAGATTGTGCGTTTTTCTTAGTTTTTGTGTTTTGTTTTTTAATATCTTTTTTTGCTCAAACACATCGGCACTAACACCTACGAACGCAGCACACTTTTGGACATAAACTTTTGCGCAAAACAAAGGTTTTGTCCACTTTTCCCATCGACCCAGCGTGGCCGGCAGAGATAGTACGCGAGCCACAACAACAACAGTGAGACTCACCTACGGGGAGACGAAGGAGGAAACATCGGGGAAAACGGAGCGGAATTCGGAATCAGACTGAGAGTTTCAAGCCACCGTCCACCTCTGCCCAGCATCCTTCTTGCTAACGTCCAGTCTCTGAAAATAAGTGGATGATGTTAGGCGAGGGATTAGATTCCAACGGGACAGAGGATTGTAACGTCTTTTGTCTGACGGAAACATGGCTGACCCGCTGGTGCCGGATCGAGTCATATGCCCAACCGAGTCCTTCTCTGTTTTCCGTGCGGATAGAACGGAAGAGTCTGGCAAATCTAAGGGTGGAGGGGTTTGCTTCATGACCAACAACAAGTGGTGCAACCCCAAGGACATTAAGACTCTTTCTCGTTCCATGCTCGTCGAACTGGAACATCTGACTATCTCATGCCGTCCATTCTACCTTCCCCGGGAGTTCAGCTCGGTCATCACCACAGCCGTCTACATACCACCACAAGCGGACACCGACGTAGCACTATCGGACCTACATGATGTGTTATGTCGGCATCAGAACAAGCATCCCGACGCGGCTATGGTGGTGGCTGGGGACTTTATAGGGCGAACCTAAAAAAAGTCATGCCGAACTTTCACCATCACATTACGTGTGCTACCAGAGGGGAAAGAACGTTGGACCACTGCTATACGCCGTTCAAGAGAGGCTACAAGGCTGTCTCTCTCCCTCCGTTCGGCAAATCAGACCATGCCGCCATTTTCCTGCTACCGGAGTATAAACAAAGGATAGTACGGGAAGCGGTAGTGACGAGGGACGTAAAGCGGTGGTCTGACCAATCAGAGGCTGAGCTACAGGACGCTCTGCGTGACGTCGACTGGGACATGTTCCAATCCAGTTCCAGGGACGTCAGCGAGTTTACGGAAGTAGTAACGAGCTTCATAGCAACGCTAGTGGACACCATCATCCCCACGGTGAAAGTTAGGTCCTTTCCTAACCAAAAACCGTGGGTTGATAAATCCATCCGCAACGCTTTGAACGCCCGCACTGCTGCCTATAACTCCGGTCTTGTATCCGGCAACATGGACGAGCACAAGGCAGCGTCCTATGGACTGAGAAGGGCGGTGAAGGAGGCCAAGAGGAGGTATAGGGACAGAGTGGAGTCGCAGATGGAGCAGCGCGACACCAGACGCCTATGGCAGGGGCTACGGACTATAACGGACTACCAGGGCAGACCCCCCGCAATTGTGAGTGCCGACGCATCCCTAGCGGAGGACCTGAACTCATTCTATGCACGGTTTGAGGCTAGCAACAACAGCGCTAGCTCGCCGGCTAACAACATCACCGTTAGCGCAGCCGGAGTGAGTTCTACCGCTGGGGATGAACACACACTCTCTGTGACCGAGCACAGTGTGAGGAGGGCTCTGACGAGGGTGAACACCAGGAAAGCTGCTGGTCCGGATGGCATATCTGGGCGAGTACTGAAGACCTGTGCTAATCAGCTAGCTCCAGTGTTCACCACTATATTCAACATCTCCCTGGCTGAGTCTGTGGTCCCCGCCTGCTTCAAGAGATCCACTATTGTCCCTGTGCCCAAGAATGCTTCTCCAGCATGCTTGAATGACTACCGACCGGTGGCCCTCACCTCGGTGGTCATGAAATGCTTCGAGAGGCTGATTAAGGACTACATCTGCGCCTTCCTCCCTTGCTCCATGGACCCGCTGCAGTTTGCTTATCGTCCCAACAGATCCACGGATGATGCTGTCTCCAGGTACTGCAACACCACACTCTCTCATCTGGACAGCCGGAAGGGGGGCTATGTGAGACTGCTGTTCATTGATTATAGTTCAGCTTTCAACACCATAGTCCCCACCAGACTGGCTGGCAAGTTGATGGAGCTGGGACTGAACACCCCCCTGTGTGCCTGGATCCTGGAGCATTCCTGACGCCAGGCCCCAGGTGGTCAGGGTGGGTAGACACACCTCCAACCCCTCACCCTGAACACAGGATCCCCCCAGGGTTGCGTCCTCAGCCCCCTACTGTACTCCCTGTACACACATGACTGTGTGGCCAGGTTCAGCTCCAACACCATCATTAAGTTTGCGGATGACACAGTGGTGGGGCCTGATCTCCAACAACGACGAGAAGGCCTACCTGGAGGAAGTTGCTGATCTGTCACTCTGGTGCCAGGACAACAGCCTCCTCCTGAATGTCACCAAAACTAAGGAGCTGATTGTGGACTTTAGGAGGACACAACAACAGAGGTATGTACTCACCACTGGGGATTAATGGAATACTGTGGAGAGGGTGAGCAGGTATAAATACCTGGGAGTCCACATCACTGATGATCTGACATGGTCCACACACACTGACACTCTGGTGAGAAAGGCGAGGCAGCGCCTTTTACCACCTCAGGCAACTGAGGAAATTTAAAGTCTCCCGGAGGATCCTTCAGTCCTTCTACTCTGGAGCTGTAGAGAGCATCCTGACAGGAAGCATCACTGCCTGGTTGGCAGCAGCTCCGCTCAGGACAGGAAGGCTCTGCAGAGAGTAGTGCGTTCGGCTGAGCGCACTATTGGAACTACACTCCCCACCCTGCAGGACTTGTACACCAGGAGGTGCAGAACCAGAGCCTGCAGGATCATGAAGGATCCTCACCACCCCCCAACAACGGACTGTTTCAGCTGCTGCGGTCAGGCAAGCGCCTCCGTAGTCACGCTGCCAAAACAGAGAGACTGAGACGGAGTTTCTTTCCTCAGCCATCAGGACTGTGAACTCCGACCTCACCAGGGCCCCCACCAAGACACACACACTGCCCCTCTTATGCACACACACACTTAGGTAAAGACTACACATAATTTATAATTTATATTATATTATACATACAATTTTCCCTTTTTTACTATATTTTTTTATAAAGTGCTCTTATTGTAAATATTGTGTTGTTTTTTTTATATAGAGCTCTTAAAAACTGTGACATTGTAAATATTGTGTTAGTTTATTGTAAATAGTGTGAACCTGTTATTTTGCACATTTCTGCTGAGCATGGCCACTTTGCATTTCACTACACACCTCGTGTGTGTATGTGACAATTAAACTTCTTGAATCTTGAATCTTGAATCACAACAGAGTTTCAATGTGCAAAACTCTTAACACAGAATGCTATACTGCTCATTTTTGGTTCAAAATCTAATATAGCATGCAAAATATAAATACCAGTGTCAAATGAGAGAATATTACATTACGTTACAGTCATTTAGTAGACGCTTTTATCCAAAGCGACTTACAATAAGTGCATTCAACATAGGTAGGCAAGAAAACTACTAGTCACCAGAAATCGTAAGTGCATTTCCTTCCTAAACAAGCAACTAAGAGCATAACTAGTGTTAAGGTAAGAGTGCAATAAGTTAGCAACCTACTTTTTCTTAAACAAATGAGACAAATAAGAGAATCAAATAAACAAGAGCTAAGACGAATAAGTGAATCAAATAAACAAGAGCTAAGACAAATAAGTGTATCAAATAAACAAAAGCCAATAAACAAGAGCTCAGACAAATAATTGACAACAAATAGGCAAGGCTAAGAGGAAGGGTCAGGGTAGTGTTTCTTGAAGAGGTGGGTTTTCAGCCTGCGGCGAAAGATGGGCAGCGATTCAGCTGTCCTGACATCAGTGGGGAGTTCATTCCACCACTGCGGGGCCAGGACAGAGAAGAGCCGTGACCGTGTAGATCGGCCGCAGGGCCCTCTGAGCGACGGGGCAACCAGTCGCCTCGAGGCAGCAGAGCGAAGTGGTCGGGCGGGGGGTGTAAGGCTTGACCATAGCCTGGAGGTAAGAAGGAGCTGTTCCTTTCACTGCCCTATAGGCTAGCACCAGGGTCTTGAACTGGATGCGAGCCTGCTACAGGGAGCCAGTGTAGAGAACGGAGAAGGGTAGTTGTATGGGAGAACTTGGGGCGGTTGAACACCAGACGAGCTGCAGCTTTCTGAACAAGCTCCAGAGGTCTGATGGCAGACGCCGGGGCACCAGCAAGGAGGGAGTTGCAGTAGTCCAGGCGGGAGATGACAAGAGCCTGGATGAGCACCTGCGCTGCCTTGTCAGTGAGGAAGGGGCGAATCCTCCTGATGTTGTAGAGGAGGAATCTGCAGGAGCGTGTCACTGATGCGATGTTTGCCGAGAACGACAGTTGGCCGTCCAGGGTCACACCCAGATTCCTCGCAGTCCGAGTTGACGTCACCACAGCATTATCAATGGTGATGGCCAGGTCTCGGTGCGGACAGCCCTTCCCCGGGAGAACACCAGCTCAGTCTTGTCCCAGGTTGAGCTTCAGGTGGTGCATCGACATCCACTCCGAGATGTCTGCCAGACATGCAGTAATTGTGCCTCCACTTGTGTGTCAGAGGGGGAAATGACAGGATCAGCTGGTGTCATCTGCATAGCATGGTAGGAAAAGTCGTGGAGTGGATAACAGAACCAAAAGAGTGTGTAGAGGAAAAAAGAAGAGGACCTAGAACCGAGCCTTGCGGAACCCCAGTAGTGAGCCTGCGTAGGTTCTGACACAGACCCTCTCACGTCACCTGGTAGAGTGATCCATCAGGTAGATGCAAACATGGAGAGTGCAGAGCCTGAGACACCCATCCCCTCAAGGGGAGAGGAGATCTGGTGGTTCACCGTGTACAAACGCTGCATACAGGTCAGGAGTATCAGGACAGAGGAGAGAGAGTTCGCTCTAGCGGCATGGAGCGACTCCGTCACAGCCAGGAGGGCAGTCTCGGTCGAGTGACTGGTGGGGATCCAAGAAGTTGTTCTGGTGGAGGTACAAGGACAGTTGATTGAAGACAGCACGTTCAGAGTTTTTGATAGGAAGGGTAGAAGGGAAACCGGTCTGTAGTTCTTGACCTCAAGAGGGGTCAAGTGTTGGTTTCTTCAGAAGGGGGTGACTCTGGCAGTCTGGAAAGCAGAGGGAAAGCACCCAGACACCAGGACGTGTTGAGAGGTGGGTCAGGAAGGGAAGGAGTTCAGGTGCAGTAGACTGAACAGAGTGGATGGGACCGGGTCAAGGGAGCATGTGGTGGGGCGGCTAGATGTAACAAGGTGAAGGACCTTGTTTGGGGAGAGGGGAGAAAAATGGGATAGGAGGGAGGTGGGGAGGGAAAAGGTGGAGAGGGTGGTAGAGAGGGATGGGTGGAAGGCAGACAGGTGTGGTTGGTGCGCAGGGCACCAGCCGGGGGTGAGGAAGGAGGAATCGGATATCGTTGACCTTCTTGTCAAAGAAGTTGGCGAAGTCGTCAGCGGAGGGAGGAGGTGGGAGGAGGGGGTGGGGGTTGGAGGAGGGAAGAGAAAGTTTCAAAGAGTTTTTTAGGGTTGGAAGCAGAAGTTTGAATTTTAGTGCAGAAGAAAGCAGCTTTAGCAGCAGAAAGAGGAGGAAAAAGTGGAAAGGAGAGGTTGGAAGGTAAGAAGGTTCTCCGGGAGGTGCCATTCTCCATTTGCGCTCAGCCACTCTCAGGCTCCGTCTCTCAGTACGCACTGAGTCCGACAACCAAGGGCAGGTGGATTTGGCGTGCAGGCCTGGAGGTGAGGGGACAGAGATGGTCCAGAGAAGAGGACAGATAGAGAGAAGAAGATCGGGATAGAAGAGAAAAAGATTCAGGGGCAGGGAGAGCAGAGAGAACAGAAGAGGAAAGATCAGTGGGGAGAGCGAGCGAGATTGCGACGAGAAGAAACCATGTGGTAGGGGAGGATGTGAGGGAGAGAAGAGAGAGAGTGTAGACATGAAGTAGTGGTCAGAGAGATAAGAGGAAGTAACGGAGAGGTTGGCAGTAGAACAGTGTCTGGTGAAGATTAGGTCCAGTTGTTTGCCAGCTTGTGGGTAGAGGAGATGGGGAGAGGCTAGGTCGAAGGAGGCGAGGAACGAAAGAAGAGGTCAAGTTCTCAGTCTGGATGTTGAAGTCACCGAGAAGGATGAGTCCAGAGCCATCGTCAGGGAAGTGGGAGACTAGTGTGTCAAGCTCCTCCAGGAACTCACCAGCAGGGCCTGGTGGGCGATAAACAACCGCGATGGTGAGCTTGACTGGATGAAAAACAGTGACAGCATGAAATTCAAAGGAGGAAGGAGAGAAATTGTGACAGAGAAAAAAGAGAGTATTTCCATTTGCTGGAAATAGCAGGCCAGTACCACCGCCTCGCCGTCGCAGCTCTGGGAGTGTGAGAGAAAGAGTAACACATCTGACAAAGCAGCGCGTGGCAGTGTTTTCTGGGTGATCCAAGTCTCAGTTAGAGCAAGAAAGTTGAGGGAGAGAGGGATGCGTAGCCTGAGATGAACTCACTTTCGCACAGCCGACTGGCAGTTCCACAGCCCCCTGCCACCACTTGCTCAACGCGATTGAGAGAGTAGGATAGAATGAGATTAGTGGGGTCGCGGCGTCTGGGTGTGACCCAGCGTCTGTGCGACCACCGAAAGAGGAGAGGACAGGAATAGAAGCAAACACATGATAGATCACAATACAATGATACGGTTTATGAAGAGAAGAAGCACCTAATCTTCGAAGTCATTCTTTGCAAAAGTTTATCATAGCACCAGAAACATTGGATATGTTCATCGTTGAGTTTAATATTGGTGCATTTTCAAATACAATGGCCATTATCAAATAATGCTGTCAAACACTAAATAATTGTCATCAAAAAAGACTATGCAAAGGGTCTTTCCTCATAAGTACTTCAAATGAAGTACAGCAAGCATCCCCTGTGATCCCTTGTGATAGACTGCAGTATATATCAGTATATATAGCTTGTGTTTTTAATGGAAGACAAACAAAATATTACATTACATAGATTACTGTACATGAAAGAAATCATACAGTAATGCAGTAAACTCAACTGTATTAACAGTAAAAACAAAAACAAAGTTACAGTAACAAAAAACTTTACAGTAAAAAAACAAAACATAAATGCATTTCAGTGCTTAAGCAGCATTTGCCTCTCTGCTTGCATTTGGCCATAGAATTTCATGTACGTCGCATCTGATATCTTCATTTGCAAGGCAGCGTGTCAAATCTTCTTCTTAGACCTCTGTTTACAACATGGTCGATCACAGTGCTCTAATTTTATTTGACACAACTGCATGCCTTCTGACTCCTTGGCCACGGCCATGACCCCGTCGACGACCCAGTCCGTCATTGCCAACCTCATCGCCTGCTACATGTTGTCAGAAAAATGCCATTCAGGTTTCTAAGCAGCCTTTTATGTAGTGGTGAAGAGATTATCAATTGTGTTGCAATGCTACTCAAGGGCAAGGTTGCTGGAAGTAAAGAGACATGACTACAAACACCTGATGAACTGATTAGTGATCTGCGTTTGTAGTAAATAAGCATTTGAACATTGTTGTAATGTTTAGGTGGCTGTACTCTGAGGCTGGAGCATATGATTTAGAGTTTTGCACTTCGTATGTCAGCATAGGATGTAGTGTCTTAGAGTATGAATTTTGAAAGTCAGTTTGGCACTTTGCATTTGAGTTTTGTACATTGAAATTCTGCTGTGCAAAATGAGTCAAAGCAATCGGAAAAAAACAAACAATTTTAAAACATTGCAATTTTAAAAGGGAAATATTCTTATGGTGACTAACATCATTGGGATAGTAAAATCAGACAGAAACAAATTTAAACAACTAACAGATAACTTCAATCTTACTCAAGTCATACAAGGTCCAACAAGAATAACCAATACATCCAAAACAACAATTAACTAATATCACAAATAAATCTGACAGGATTACCAAAACTTGTAATCTTCTATCTGGGCTTTCTGACCATAATTTTTACCCTATGCACAAGAAAAATCAACTGGAAACATCTCACTAGCCCCATTAGGTTAGCGGCCATCAATAAATACCTAAAAGTAACAATGCATTGCAACAATATGATTGTCCAATGTTTTAATGAATAATGAAGTTGAGGATAGCTGTAACACTTTACTAAAAGTGTCATGGAAGTTCTAGATCGCTTTACAAAAAAAGTGGAATCCAAAAAGCGAAAAAAAAAAACACTACCTTGGCTGAAGGATGATATTTGGAAATTAATGAAAGAGAGAGATAATGCACTCAAAACATCTCTAAAAACAGGGCTCACTAGTGACCGACATACTTTCACATCACTTTGTAAAACAGATCCGTAAAGCTAAAGCAGACTTTTTTATGAAATGATAGATGGGCAAATGGAAATGGAAATTGATATGGAAAACCTAAATAATTATAGGACGAAACAAAGACACAAACCAAATGATGTACAGCTCCAGGTGAATGGTACTCTGACTAACGATTTGGACATCATGTCAGTAGCTTCAACATTTTTTTCATAAGCTCAGTTGAAGAATTGACAATGCACTTTAAATGCCCAGACACTCCCCATAACCCTCTTGATTGACAGAAAACCAGTGTTTAGCTTAGGGGACATATCTGTTTCTGAGGTTCTAAAATAATTTCCTCTTGAAACTTCTAAAGCAGGACGCATTTGGTCTGGACAGTACTTTAAAAGCACCACAGAGAGGCTCTTGCACACCCAATTGCACACCTATAAACCTGTCCATAAAACAGGGTAGAGTGCCATCCACTGGAAAAACTGCAAGGTTACCCAGTCTTTACGGCTGGTGACAAGACCAAACCGGAGAACTATAGGCCGATAAGTATCTTACCAGTTGTATCAAAGGTGGCCGAGAAATGGTTGCCATGCAGTTTAACAAACATCTTAACAATGGACATACCCCTCTCCATCCAATGCAGTTTGGATTCTGTTGCAAACATCAATCCACCGATACAGCGTTTTTTATTTTCTTGAGAACATCAAAGGTTTATAGACCAGGGTGGTTATGTAGGAGCTGTTTTTCTTGACTTGAAAAGAGCTTTCAACACGATAAACCATGATGTACTTCTCTCGAAATTGTCCCATTTTAATTCTCTATGGTGCCCTCTGTTGGGTGAAATCATATTTGGCAAATAGAAAACAACTGTACAGATAGGAAACTCACAATCATTTTACCTCAGCTGTTCATTGGGGTTCCACAAGGCTCTATTCTGGACCAATTCTGTTCAGTCTTTAGTCAATAATCTACAAAGGTCTGCCCAAATGTTAAAGTACAATTATATGCTGACGACACTATTATATGTGCATGCAAAACAAAGCAAGAAGCTGCTGCAGCACTGTCTGCAGCTATGGTACCTGTATCCATGGCTCAAAGGATCATGTCTACATCTTAAAGGTCCCATATTATGGAAAATGGTTTATTCCTGGTGCTTATACATGTTCCACAGGAAATTACTTCCCTAAGCAGCTGAGAAAATTTGAAATCTGGAAGTCAACCCGTTTTTCTGTATTTTCCTTTTTCCCAAAACGGTGCCAAAGATTAGAGAAAAACAGCCCGTTTCAGAAAAGGGTTTCCCTTTGGACTTTCATAAGGTGCAAATCCAGCCCTCTCAGAGCATGCCCACGCCCGTTGAACAACCAATCCCATTTACGTCGTCGCAAAATGCAGCCCCAGGGTTTGTTGTGAATAATATACTTTGTACAAGCAATGATATGCTTTATAATAAGCAATATAATCTAGGGGTGTGTGTGGGTTATGATAAATCTACATAAATATAGATTATGTTTGATTAAGCATGTAACCTAAAAGATTATAAAGTAATCATAAAGTTTCATAAAGCTTAAAAAAAACATAGTCTAAGGGTTTTCCCCTACAGAAATCATAAAGTTTAAAAAAAATACAGTCTGGGGGCCCTTTTGCACTAAGGGTGTCCAAGGTCAGGCGGCAGAGGCCTTTAAAAAACCCAGGTGGGGCATGCGCAGACAAGAGAAAGTCCAGGTGGCCATAACGTAATGGTGAAAGGGGGAAAGTCCCTAAAATTCCAAATTAACGGTTACGTAATGGTGTAAAACGAGAAAACGAGACCGCCTACATGCCCACAAAGACCCCCCCATAGGACCAAATTTGGCGTTTAGACACCATTATTTTTTTTGCTGACCCAAAACTAAAATTAATGAAAAATGGGGATAGAAAATCAGTATTCTCCACCCAGTTTTTAGGGTTTATAAGATCATGCACAGACAGTTGTACGTCAGTCTGGTTCTCCGGGACCAACTCGGGGGTTTTTTCTCTGTTATGGAATAAAGCTCTATTTTCAACGAACTCTGATCATCTCCAGTTTACTTTTTTTGAACCTGTTTGAGACTCCAGTAACTACAGAATCTACAGAATCGTGAAGAAGTATTAAGTGTTGGGTGGGGGTCCCGGTCATCATCACTGGCCTGAGACTTGGACTTCTTCCTCCCAACAAAGGCTGCCCCAAGCCGTTGCTTATGGTGCATTCCATTGAACTCTGAAATCGATAATTCCGAGTCAGTATTCCTAACTTCCAATTGTTCCAGTGCATCTGCTCAGGAAAACATAATCGCCCGCAGCAAACTCATGTTTGTATGGTAAGTCTCAGAATGTTACAAGCATCTAAACTCAACATCAACTACTACAGCGCCCTTAGTGGAAGAGAATCGGCGCATATCACTTCGGACGCCCTTTTTTCCGAGTACACTGGAATGCACCATTGACGACTGAAACTAAAACAACATATCAGGAGATATATCAACTCTCCATTATTATTTTGTAGGATGCAGGCAGCCCAAAATAGATCCCTGCACAGTTTCCCAAAACCGTTTAAAATGCCAGGACAGAGTGGATTAATTTTATTTTTAACGGCAACGGCTACAGTTTTTTTTTGTGTGTGATGATCACTCCTCAGACTGCTTGAGCAACGGCAGGATTAGCATCTAAATTGAAGCTTAAAGGGTGGGGGCAATTCATAACGTACGTGACCCATCTGCAAAATTGGAATCTGTAAGTGTCACCATGTTTTGATTTAATTTTTCCAAATTAGTCTGGTTAGTATATTCACTGCTGGTTAGGTAACGAGCTAGCGGGGCTAGCCACGGGCTTGTTGGGGTGGAAGAAGTAAGAAAACTAAAGCTGGAGTCATTAAAAGTAAAGTAAAGTAAAAGTAAAGTTATTGGTTTGGGGTCAGGACTCATCTTAAAGTTATTTGTTGGGAACCAGTGTTGTTTTATAAGTCTGTCGAACGTGTCAGGCTTGGTAAACTTTAGCCACCATTAGTACAATTTTCGTGTTTGGTTGTTTGGCTGCGCTGTTTGGATGCAAATAGATTGCATCCAATAATATATTGGTAACTAGCTCAACAAAATTGTCAATCCTAGCTTGTCTGCAAGTTGTATTCAATAAGCTTATGGGACATGAGCATAAATAGACCCGTACAGCAGAGTGGTCGCCTCACACAATCCACATCCCCCAAACAAAAAGGCACGAAAGTACAATATTACACAGAACTGTTTCATTGAGAAACCCTAAGTGGAACCGCCTCAGCTGCCTCTTCCCATTCTGGGTCAGACTCCGGCTCAAACATGTACGGTCTCAGTGTTGGTTCTGGAGCGGCCGCCATGGTTATGGTAGATTTCTGCATCAAGCTATTTGTTTACCTTGAGCAGCAATGGGCCCCAAAGGCCATTGCGTGTAGGTTGTATGTAATGAGCACTGCTCTGATTGGCCAATCAGAGCAGTGCTCATTACATACAACCTGCACGCCTCAAAAAGCCTGTTCTTTACAATGGAGAAAATGAGAGACTGAAACACACACCACAGAAGCTGGTTTAAAATTTTTTTTTTGATATAGATTCACAAACGTCTTGTAAAGACCCCCGGGGAACAGTTTAAATAGCCCAAAATGAGTAAAATACCCCCCTTTAACATAAAAAGACTGTATGAGTTTTTCTCCCGTCAGCCAGCAGAGGGCAAAAACCATGTGTATTAGTCAATGGAGAGGCCTTGATGTGGTGGAACAGTTTAAGTATCTTGGTGTGGTCTTCGACACAAATCTTAATTTAAGGAAACACGTTAAAAAAATGTAAAATATTATTTAAAATTCACCTGTCGAACTTCCATCATATAAGACCTTTTCTCACCTCAGCCAAAGCTTATATGCACGCTATGATATTTTCTCACATAACTTACTGCTATTTCAACCTGGTCACATACAACAGCAAGCATGTTAAAACCCATCAAGTCTCTCTTCAAGAAGACAGTCAAAAATTTTGATAGGAAAAACCTCTTCATTTCCATCATTGCAATATCATAAATAAGTTTTACATTTTCAACATGGACAGTTACCAAAATTTCCCTGGTTTTTTTGTCTTTGTTTTTAAAGTTTTAAATGGGTTTGCCCCCCCACCCTTAAATTTATTTCATCCAGAAAAAAAACAATAATGGGATAAATACCAGAGCGCTAACTAGGGGAGACTGTAATGTACCTAGGCGTTGGACTAAATTCAAGTCAAAGGTGGTGTCTGTAAGAGGCAACACATTCCTGGAACAAGTTACCAGTAACATCAGGGACTGTGACAACTATTTAACATTTAAAAAAAATTTTCAAACATTGGTTTTAAAAACAAACCAGTTATGTACCCACACATAATATCTGTTTCCTCCTCTGGTTTCCCCTTCCGGGGGCTTTCGGTTCATTGTGCACTTTAACTTTTTTACTGTATGTAACTATTAATACTGTTTGTAATTTGTCTTTTGTAATTGTGAGGTTTGTTTCGTGTTTTTGTGAGTACCTTTCCTTGGGACACGGATTAAATTTAGCAATTGTGCTAATTCCGGCACATTTACATTGATGGTGTAATGCTGATATGTTGATTAATGTGCACTGTCCCCAATTCAATAAATAAATAAATAAATAAATAAAATAAACACACAGAGGGGTGTTCCCCGAAGCGAGCCCTTAACCACTTATTTCCCGGCTTATTTCGCTTAGTCTGGCTCATTTTCTAGTTTATTCGGTTCCACAAAGCAAGCTCAGCATAGTTCAAGCAAGTTGCTGTGGCAACTTATGCTTCCAAACTAGCCTGCCTCGGGGCAGGCTAGATATCAGGGCTAAACCACAGTTGAAGCTTAATCGGTACTCCCGTAACACTGATCGACTGAAACGCAATGATTTTCAAACAAGGTTCACTATTACCCCAGACCCCTACATATCAGACATAAAATGCAACGTTTTAAAAGAAAATAAAAAAATATAAAATGATGTAGGCTGTATCGGGGATACAGTCACGGTTCAGAGCGTTGTTAGGCAAACCCCATTTAACCATGAGTGTACAGCGAGACCTCAAGTGGCTGTATTGCTTTTTGAAAAACGGTTTAAACAACTTATAGAAATAATTATTTAAATGACACCAATATTATTTATTTTCTAAATTTTTTTTTATTTAAACAAATTTCCCGGTGAAATAATAAAGTACCTTGAATATATGTCAAGATGTTTCCACGGTTGCTAAGAGACGCATTCACTGTTTCTGTATGGGATTTACAGTCACTGTAGAACGCGCTTTCAAGCCGATCAATTTCCAGGATGGAAACAAAACCCATTTCATAAAAATATAATGAAGTAAGAACCAGCCTGAACAGCTCAGTCAGTAGAGCATGAGACTCTCAGTCTTAAGGGGTTTTGAGTTCGATCCCCATATAGGGTCCAGTACTGTACGATGATTGTAATCTAGTAAGATAAAAACGTTACCTATAGCCTTTACTACATCGTTTATGGCGATAGATAGTATATTTACAGTTTTTGAGGTTTCATATATGGCATGGTTTCATTTATAATATTTTTAGCACAGCTTTTCAGTTCTTTAGTACTGTTGGAACACATGATATTTCATAAGGTCTATACAATTTGTTCGTTTTTAATTCAAACAATTACTTACGCATTCAATCTAGCAGCAATTCATTGCCAATCTTTCTCTCCTCCCGTTATTTATGGCAATCGTATTTCCCTTTTCATTGTAATATGGTTGAATTCTCCATAGACCTCCACTAAAAGTCGCTGTTGAGTGGCCGTGAACATTGCGGCTCTGTCTTTACCGTCATTTTTCGCCATGATGAATCGATCAGATCCATGATCGACCTCTCGGGCTGCTTAAATAAACTGTGTATAAATGTGCACGCGCAATTATCTGGATTGCTTGAGCCTGGCTCAGTTTAGGCCGATCACGGTTAGCTTGACTTGGGGCTTCGTGGAACCGATTTAGCCCCGATTGATTTGTTAGGTTAATTCAAACCAGGCTTGCGAGGTTAATCGCCGCTTTTCTAAGCCTGCTTTGTGGAAAAGCCCCCAGGACTGAAACAACAGTCAAACTGGCAGGGTTGGATAGATTACAAAACTTGGGAGTAGGCCGAGATAATTGGTTAGGGTTGTGGTACTGTTGGGGTCAGATTAAGCATCATAAAAGACGGCTGGTTGGGGATAGGAATGAGAATAATTTCAGGTTCAGGGGAAACACATAGCCTGCAGACGGGGAACAGACTCGACCACCTACTCCAGGCCTGGTTAACCCATTGGCTATCACCGCTCATCATTTTATACAGTTAAACTATATGTCACTATGAACATCCATGCATTAGCGTTAGTTGCGTGTAACTGTTGTGAACTGTTGCGAGGTAACACAAAATGTATTGCATGGGAACGCAAAACTTATTGCGAGGGAACGCAAAAGTAGCTAAAAAAAATCCCCACCATGACCCTGAAGGGGCTCCGTAAGAATCAAACACCTGGGGTCCGTTCCAGAAAGCGGGTTTAGTGAAAACTCTGAGTTTGTTAACCCTGAGATGAGGGAAAACTTGGGTTTTCCGTTTCCAAAAAAGAGGGGGTAACTCAACTCTGATCCTAACCTGAGAACCTGTGAACCTAACCTGCCGCGGGCGGTTTTTTAAAAAACCCCTGATTTCTCCCTGTTTCCTCCTTGCTAAAACCTGAACCGACATGGCATGCCCTTTCCCGGTAACCCGATCGATTTTAAACCCGGAGTAATTCACATACCCTTTTCATTGGGAGGGGTTTTTTGAGACCCGATTGATGTTCATTCCGGGATGGAAGGCGTCCAAATTTAAAAATATGCCGTTTAATTTCGGGATAAGACTTCCACCCCCCGAGCAGTCAAATAAAAACATCATTCCATTTCATTTGGTCTTCTTTTTTTCCTACAAATACAAAAGCAAAATTTAGTATTTTTAATTGTTCCAAAAACACATTTTACCGTGACCATGACCCATTCTAACAGTAATTACATTTCTAGATCTGCCTTTCTAATTTCCCCCCCAAAGTCACCATTTCTTGTGGGTTTTTTTGCCATCTTTTTATCTTCTTTACTGGTAAGGGTAAAGTGTCTTCATCATCATCAATAGATTAAAACCCAAAATGGGGACAATCATGAGGCCTAAGCAAAATATGCCTTAACTGTTTGAAGTATGTTTTTATTTTTCATTTTTAGCTGCTGCCAAGTCGCTTTGCGCCCGGGGGATTCACCTAAATGAAATATTTTTTTTTCCAATCCCATTCCACTTTTTCTCACATTAGGAAATTTATAAAAAGTGTGGTTAAATGTTAAATGATACACACTTCATTTAAAGTACGCATTGACTCGGGCAGGATTCTCTCCCACCCCAAATTTCCCTTCCCCTTTTGCCGTGAGCGTGTTGCTTTTTTTTTAAAATTTGTTTACTCCCCAAAGCACGTAGTAGCACTTCCAACTCTAGTGGGGTGACTTACGATGCCCTTTTTTCTGTTTGTGGGTTTGCCATGGTGAATCGAATATCGACCTCCATTTATGAGGGCTTTTTTTTTTGTGTCACACACGCGTTTAAATCAGGGTTACCGAGAGTTGATTGAACTAACTCAGATCACCCCGTTCTGGAACCCCCTCCTGTTTCCTATTCGGAGTTAATAAATCAAGTTCAGGGTTAGACTCAGAGTTTGTTAAACCCTCTTCCGGGAACGGCCCCCGGGCCTTTTAATTTTAACTCTATAACGGGGGGTAATGCACCCCGGTCCTCTCACCAGCCCAGTCCCCCTACTTGATTTTTTTTTTTCCTGTGAAATTCCCAAATGCCTTTCCACTGACCAGAACCATATGTGTGATTGTTTTGGATCTAGCCTTTTATTAGCACACAATCGCTTGGTCACATTTGGTTTTTTTTTTAATTGGGTAGCACATATACTTAATTGAAACGATCTTTCGGGGTGGTGGGTGGATGATTTATGCCTACATGCTATTCGGATGACGTCAGAGCCATCCGCCATCACAGTGTGTTCATAGTCCCCTTTTCTTTTGGCAGGAGGGTGTGGGGGTTGGCCGCCGTGGTAGCACTTCAGGGAAAAGGTGTCAAAAAGACTTTGTAATTTCAACCACCCACTGCTTTTCCCAAGTTTTGACCCCTTCACCCTGCCTCTACTTGCCCCCTGGTACATCTCAAATCTGGACATTAGCCTGATGCACCAGAGGGGTTTTCCCAAAAGGGTTTCCACCTTACCGGGCTTATTTACTTAGTTGGTTATTTCAGGTTTTTTGGTTCCACAAAAAACTCACATAGTTAAAGCTAAGTTGCTGTGGTAACTTATCCTTCGAAACTACCCCCTTGGGGCAGGCTAAACCCATTTTAAAAGTTTAATCGTACTCCATAACATGTCCGACTGGAACAAAAATTTTTTTTAAACAAGGTTAGCCATCCTAATGTTCAAAAAATATAAACCCTTTTCCCCCACACTATCCAAAAATAAAATGTAACTTAATAGAAAATAAAAATAATGATGTAGGCGTATTGGGGATACAGTCACGGTTCAGAGCGTTTTTAGGCAACCCCCTTTAACCATGAGTGTCAGCAAGACCTCAAGTGCCCTATTGCTTTTTTGAAAAAGGGGTTTCAAAACCCATACAAAAAATTATTTGATGCACAAAATTTACAAATTAATGAAATAAGAAAAGTATCTTGTGAATATATTCAAAATGTTTCCACAGTTGCTAGGAGTGCATTAACTGTTTTCTGTATGGATTTACGTCATGAGAAACACGCTTTCAGCAAACAAAATTTTCCCGGATGGGGAAAAGTTTCATAAAAAAATAATTTAAAGTCCAGGGGGGAGAGCTCAGTCAATGAGCATGAGACTCTCCCGTCATAGAGTTGTGGGGTTCGATCTCCCCCATTGGTCAAATATACATAGTGTAATGTAAAAAGATAAATGTACCTTTTCTAAATAAAATTTTGTTGGGAGATAATTTAAATTTTTTAAAATTATAATATTAAAATTTTTATATTATTTAACAGCAGAATTGCAAAAAAAAAAAAATTAAAAATATTGCCCGGGTATTGTATTAAATCCCTAAGCTTAAAAGAAGCAGAAGAAATGGGGAAAAAAGACGTTTAGGTATTCTCCTTTGCGAGCGTTTTTTTTTCAAAGGAGAATAGTTAATTCTGAGGAGCTTTTTTTGGGGTTCTAGTTCCCGTGTTCTATTCTGGAACTTCCCATTTTTAACCCTTTTGATGTTCAATTAGAATGTTAGAATACATTAGAATGCATTTTGAATGATCCAACCGGGGTGACCTATCCTAAAAAGGTTAAAAAATATATTTCCATTTTGCTTTAACCCTTCTAAAGAGCACCGATTCTTTTTGGGATTAAATACCCCGCAGTGTTCATTATTTTTCTCAATTAAAGGGTTTTATTAAACTGGGCTCACAACCCCAAGTTTTTAAACCAACGATTTTTAAATCGGGTTGTTCACGACAAAGCCCGGGGTCAGACTAAGGGGGAATTGGGGTGATTATCCCCGTTTGCCGGGAAACGGCGGAGTAATCTGGATGGGACTTGGTCGGCACCGTGTTTTCGGCACCTTTTTCTGTTAACCCTTATCCCTGCAAGAAAAAAATTACATTGGGTGTTAAATACAAAATTTGTATTTTGAAACTTTAAAAATGCAATAAAAAATTTTTAAAAATCAATATTTTCCCCCAATTTTTTTTAAAAATTTTTTTAAGAAGGGGGTTTTTGTTTAAAATTTTTATCATGATTTAATTAATCACAATTAAAAATTAACCTTTAGATGCCCGTTTTGTCATAACCACTAACCGCTTTTTTTAAAAAAACACTAAATTCATATTCTAAAAACAAAAATTTGACTTTGATTATTATTGTTCACCGGCTGACCCCCGAATAATAAGTGAGAAGATTTATTTTGGTGCATTTTTACTTTTTGTATAATGTCAGATTGAAAAAAAAAGTTACGTTGGGACTGTTAACTACAAGATTTGTATTTTGGAACTTTAAACTGCAATTTAAAATTATGAAAGATCAAATTTTTCCCCAATTTTTTTTTTTTTTTTTTTCATGAAGGGGTTCTTGTTTAATTTATATCATGATTAATTAATCACAATTAAAAATTAACCCTTTAGATGCCAGTTTTGATCAATACCACTAAACCGCTTTTTGGAAAAATACACTAAAATACACTATAATTCAATATTCTAAAAACAAATTTGACTTTGATTATTATTAGTATCACCGGCTGACCCACTGAATAATAAGTGAGAAGATTGATTTTGGTGCATTATTACTTTTTGTAATAATGTCAGATTGAAAAAAAAGTTACGTTGGGACTGTTAACTACAAGATTTTGACTTTAGACTTCCATTATTAACCACATTTTTTGACCCCCCTTTAAATTAAAGTGAATAAAAATTTTGCCTTTAATTTCCCGTTTTTTCTACAGCAAACTCCATGCAGTTTTGTAAAATTAAAGAGAATTACAAATTCATCAAAACAGACATCACCTTAACCCCAGCGAGAAAAACAAAGGGAAAAATCGTGTGTGTGTGTCTGTGTTCTGTCTGCTGTCTGTCTGTCTGTCGGGTCGGGTGTCTGTGTCTAATGTCCGTCAGTGCACGGTGTGCACACAGGAAAACCAGTGCTCCCTGCAGCCCCTCCATCAGCTGGAGGACCACCCTTTGGCCCTGCCCCACCTCTCTAACACTCCCCTGCTTGCCGGTATTGGATCCCATTTTCCAGGCGTATGAGGTCTTTGGGGTCGCACGCTGCCCAGATCTTCCAAGCCATATTTAGCTGGCTTTTGCGGCATATATTGCCGAAACTTACATCTGCCTCGGAAACAACAGGAGCTGCTCATCAATTGTATGTCGATGCCTGGATTGAAAAAGAATCTGCAGCTGATGCACCCAACCCCCCAAAGAGTGGCTCAATGGCAGCTAACCTGGAGAACTTCAATCGCCTAGCCGGTGAGCCTGTCATCAAAACGGATTGCCTGCATCAGTTCTTTCGAATCTGAACTGTGACATTGTTGCTCGAAAAACCGGCCGACCTGTTTGTTCATCCCACAACGACCGCACCTCTCACCTCTGGAGCGGTAAACACCGGCGAGCAGCAGAAGCCCCAAGAAAGCTCCGGGCTCTGTCTCCTCCACATATTTCCAGGGCTTTGCCCTGGGGTCCGCTGCATGTAGAGGTTTGTATTTTTCAAAATCTCCTGCATGATTTTCTCTGTCATCAGTAAATTCCATGTGGATTCAATGTCCTTTATCCGGGCAGTTGCAAATCGAGTTGGACCTGGCTGGGGGATTACAGGGGGGACATAACGCCGCATGACATCAGCAGTGCCAGACCAACTGATTTTCCCATCCTTGGGACCACAAACCATTCTCCAGTCCACCATCATCATCATCATCATCACCAGAGTCTGAACTGTCTGAACTTGGTGGGGGCACCCAGGCTTCACTGGCAGTTTTTCAGTGTCAGACTCAGTGGAGTCCATCTCCTCATCTGGGGAAGAGTAGTCTGGGCTGGAGTCACGGGAGGTAGGCTCTGGTGCCCCTGGAGGAAGAAGCCATCGGAGAAGCCTGGGAATAGCCAGGATTCCCTCGGGGTGGAGCTGTTGACGCGAACCTGCCAAGTCGGGCCCCACGGCCACGGATGTTGTCAAGCGCTGAGCTGGGTGCAGGATTTGCCATAAAATCTGTGCTTGTCCATGGCTGCCAATTAGAAATGTACTTTTCTGGTACTGGGTGTATTTATAAGCTTAGAGCAGCCGCACCTGCATAAACAAAAAATCCTGCCTTCTCAACCTTGTTTACATTGAAGTTGAGGGGAGGGGAGTTGTGTGGTGTGTGTGTGTGTGTGTGTGTGGTGTGCGTGTGTGTGTGAATGTGTGCTGTGTGTGTGTGTGTGTATGAGGAGGGGAGAAATAGAGGGGTACGGATTTGCAGCCCAATTTTTCTGATGACACATACAAACCACACACCACACACACACATACACACACACAATCTTATTTTGTCATGAACATGCAGGTAGCATCTTTAACTATACATCAAAACCATTTTAGTTTGAAATTTTTTTTTTTGAACTGGTTTGCCAGCCCTGAATTACACAAGGATGCCAATTTTTTTGGTCAGTGGGGGAGGGGCTAAAATGGGGCAATTTTGTGATTGACTTTATTTTTACAAAAAATTCATGAAGTTTGCTGCAGAGAAAAGGGGAAATACAGACAAAATCATTTTTCACTTTTTTAAAGGGGGGGGGGGTTTAAAAAAATGTGGTTATAATGGAAGTCTATGGGTACAAATCTTGTAGTTAACCCGTCCCAACGTAAAAAACATTTCACACAGTCAAAATACAGTGGATGAAAACTCAAAAATTCCAAAATTCTTGAAAAACATTGAAAATCCTTACCAATTTCATGGCTAGGGAACAATCACAGCCAAAAATTACCTCAATAAATGCACCTCACAACTACACAAATTTCCTTAACAGGGCATAAGGGTTAATGTGAGGGGTTTTTAAACAGATCCGATCTTAAACCTCCAATCTGCATGTTTGATATCTAGGATTTAATATCGGGATGATTATGTCACTGCTTTCCGAGCGGGACCACACTAGCCAATTAGAGAGAAAATCTACAAGGACACGGAGTGAATGAAGAAACAACAACAACAAGCTGTTGTAACGGGTGCGTTGGACAGCTGAGATGGAGGAAAGGCTTGTAGATATGTGGCAAGAACACAACTGCCTATATAATGTGTTTTTCCAAGCACCGGGCGCCGGATTCATTTCAGAAGGGCAGGGGCAAAAAAGAGTGTGTATGTGTAGCGGTAGATGGGACCGGAGACTCGGAGACGCAGTAAAACATCTGCGGAGTAATATAGCTTGCTTGCACAACAGGCTGGCGGACGCCGTCATCCCCCATTTGGAGAAAAGTTACAAACGTTTGACAGCAGCAAAGAATTAACCACTCTATTGTTGTACCAATCTGCATTAAAGTACCTTTCTCTTTGGGACAAACGATCTAGCGGCCCTCCTTTTTGTCTACAATTAGCTTTTCAAACGGGTTAAAGCTGTCTCTATGTCCCGACAACAACCCCTCCAGCAGTCGGACCCCAGCGCTACCCTTTTTTTTCGGTTCAAATGGTGGTTTGACAGTCTCAGCGGGCACAGAGCTGCTGCTTTGGGGTTCTTCTGGCTGCCGCTGCACTGGTTCTAGGGTTGGAGGGCCAGACTCCAACGAGTGTGTGGATGTCAGGGATGTAACATTTTCACGTTGAAGTTCAGTTTTGTTTGACTGTATTTTCCTTTCTGATGCACTGGTTTCTTTTGACATGTTTGCAGAAGCATATTTGCAAATTTAGATAGTTATGGTTTTATTCAGCTAGTTTAAGGGCCCTCACTGTAAACAAGGGTAACACACATCACAGCATTGAAACTTTATTGGTTGCAATGTCCCACTATGCATTTGATTCTGTCCTCTTTGATTGGATTAAAATGTAAATATTCTTCTTTTTTTATGTTTGCCTGCTTTATTTTACCAAATTTGTGGGCGGGAATTGAATGAAAGGCTTTTACCTTACGTGGTTGGTTACAGTGATTCTTTCTCAGTGAAAGCATTAGTAAAGCAAGTTGCACCCCGGTTTTACCATGTCATCTACATTTTGTTTACATCTACTCCCTGTGAGTTTCACGCAAGTGGTGCATTCATCTCCCTCTGGCACGATAATCTTAGTAATATCCTAGTGTGTGATGCACCATTATTTTTTCAGATTTGTGTCTGTTGATGTTTGAGATTAGATAGAACAACATCTTGAAGATTCTCCTTTTTCTCTCTCTCCACGCATCAACGTTCAGGTATGGTCCGACAGCTGACATAATTTTTTTGTAGGCTACTGTATAACAAACTATAAGTGGGGCGCGCTCTAGTGGTTCTGTTCCTATGAATTAAAGTAAAATTAGGCCTATTGCAACCTCCTCTGTAGTCTACAGTTTACCCAGAATGTCATTTTGAATAGGATAAATGTTTTTTTTTTTTTTCTCCACAACTACAAATGAAGTTCCTTACATCCCCCCTTTGACATGTTTTGTTAGGCCTAGATTATTATTCTAATAGGCCAACTAGAATAAACTGTTACTTATTGCAGATGATCTGCAATGCTGATTGTGTAATTAGCAACGTGGTAGCCAAATGGCCTGGGTCAGTCCACGATTCAAGAATCTTTCAGACTTAATCACTTTCCCTCCGACTGGCACAAGGTTAGAAATACCCCTGTAATACCAAACAGTTTTAAAATCTATAGCTAGAACTATTGGGTTTTTTCTGTTCTGGTCCAGGCGAATTCACTGGCGTGTTGCTGGGAGACAAGGGTTATGCCTGCCAGCCGTATCTCCTGACCCCATATCAGGACCCTCAGACAGTGGCAGAGCACAACTTCAATGCAGCCCATTCACTCAAAGGGGTCGGATTGAAATTGGTCAGCTGAAATCCAGTTCCAGTGCCTGCACCACCTGAGGGTCACCCCGCAAAGGGCCTGCGACATCATTGTTGCATGTACAAGTGCTCCACAACGTCGCCTGCCTCAGAAAGGAAAGGGTTCCCAGAGTGACTGCGGAGCAGGATTGGGGCGATGATGTACTTGCGGACCATGAGAATGGAAGGACTATGCGGGATGTCTACGCAAAAAATTTTTTGCTTAATTTTGTGTTCCCTTTTTTATTTTTTTCCACCCTTACAAAAAATGAATGTCAGTTGCCTTTTTTCCACATTTTAATTTCCCCTTAAAAAAGAAATAAGAAAAAAAAACAGAAATCAATTTTGGCATATTTTATTTCAGGTTGAAGTTGCATAAGTTGTTAAATATTGTCACAAATCACAAAGGCTTGGTTTTTTGTCATTGTCTTCATTATTCAACTTGCAATTTAACTTTCTGATTTTGTTGGATTTCCAGTTCCAATTTCCTCATCTTCTGTGCTGGATCTCCACATCTTTCGCTTCAATATCTTTTAAAAGATGTCTTTTATTAGGGTTTTTAAAATGTCTGAATCCTGTAAGACCAGGGACATTTTAATTAATTCTTTAGTTATATTCTTGGCACTGTGTTGCATACATTTGTCAATACTCCCCATCAGTGATCGTAGCCTGAGAGGATCCTGGAGTGGTTATCAAATATGTTTGTAGAATGCACTATGAGCACCACAAAAAAGTAGTTTTAAATGTGTAATTTGCAAAAATGGCTTACAGACCTTGAAGACACAGAGACAGTCTCCTCATCTTCCCCCCTAAATGGGCCTTACCCCTCCCAACTTTTAAATAGAACTTAGACAGGTTTAAATATCACCATTTAACAGTGACAAGTCAGTACTTTTAAACACTCATACTCACAGGGTCCGGGAAACATTTTCAGGTGGCTCCAGAAGGCATACAAAATTTCCCCTGAACTATAAAACAAAACATGTTAGAGAAAGAGATTTTGGTCAAGGGGATGCAATACATAAAGCAATCTTTTAAAGGGCCCAACCTTTTATGTATGGACTCCAACCACTGGGTGGTATGGAGTCTGTGGAGGTCGCCCCCCGCTATTCCCTCCATGACGGGCCCTCCCCTTATTTAGAGCAAGTGCCAGCCTCCTCTGCCGGGGTGAAGTCGGCTGGTGGTGCACACCCCCAGTACCAGCCACATCACTCCTTTTTTATTGAACAAACATGATGAAATCAGACAGTTTAGCATCATGGTGCTTATACATAAATGCTTATAAGTGGGCGTAATACTTACCATTTCTGAACTATATTTTTGTATTTTATTTTGACCTGCTGCCATGTCCTCTTCACCCCATTCAAGTTGTTTCTGTATGAAAGTTATTTATTATTTCTTCAATAAAAAAACATTTGATTTAAAACGTTCTCTAAATACTAGTGGTAAATTTTCAGTCTTGGGGTTTACATATGGCATTGTTTCATTTAAAAAGATTATCCAATTTGTTAGTTTTTTAAATCAATTAAATTACTTACACATTCAAATCGATCGTTTTGTTTGTTGCCAAGTTTCCTCCCTCCCTTTAGTTATGGAAAGCGTATTTCCTTTTTTCAATATTGCATCTCTGAATTCTCCGTAGAGCACCACTAAAAGTTGCTTGTCTCAGTGGCTGTGAACAGTGCGGCTCTCTCTTTCCAGTCTTTTTTTGCCATGATGAATCGATCAGATCGATGATCGACCTCTCGGGCTGCTAAAAATAACTGTACAACTGTGCACGCGCAAATTTTCTGGATTGCTTGAACCTGGCTTTGATTAGCCCGATCACGTTTAGCTTAGCTTCGTGGAACCGCTTTAGCCCTGATTGGCTTGTTAGGTTAACTCAAACCAGGCTTGCGAGGTTAATCGCCACTTTTCTAACCTGCTTTGTGGAAACAGGCCCAGCTCTTACCCACACTTTTGAAACCCCAAGGCTTGTTTTTTTTTGGAATGTACTGTTTTGTTGAGTGCCGGCCCTTGAAGGGATTAATGCTCATCCACAGACTGGAACTCCTCTGGCTCCAGGCTGCCCGCTCAACTAGGGAATGTGAATTTTGAAGAATTTGTCATCATGGCCATCCAATGCGTTGTCAAACAAAGTGGAGGTACCTCATGATGTCCTCAAATCTGTTGACATTTTGACGAAGCCCTGGATTAGATGACCAATACATTTTGGTTTCTTGGGTATTTTTTGTATGACATTCAGGTTTTATTCCAGAAAGGGCTTTCAAACTCTGATGTAGTAAGGCCAAGGTTGTGTTTTCCATTCTGAAATGCATACAGGTTCGTTTGGAAGACAATTTGATCTATACGTTTTTTCAGGAAAGAGATTGAGAAGATCTCAATAGGCCTGCTCATCCTGCACATGAAACTCGTAATTTCCCTGAAATGTGGGTGGGACCCCCTCAAACTCATTGTCCTTACACTTCTAGGTTCTTTCCCTTTTCTGTTTTGGGGGGGGGGGGGTGTCACCTGTTTATATTCATACACAGGTGAGCACAAATACACACACACAAACCACACACCCTCCACCCACACACACAAATGCAATCATGCACACACGCCTTATCTTTATAGTCCGACATTTT
>JAXDDX010000675.1:0-28112 GCA_034670405.1 Hoplostethus atlanticus
AAAATGAAAATGACAGCAGCTGAACATACACAAAACATAAACAAAACATTAATTTTAAAATGGTGGTGATCCTATATTTCTACTAGAGTCCACCAGGAGAGACCAGACTCCCCTGTACCCAGCTGTGTGTCCATGAAGAGTGACTTTTCTATGTCTGAACCCTTAACCTTTGGAGATGGAAATCCCTCGACTGAGCAGAGGTGTGAGCCTTTCAAAATAATGAAAATAAAATGACAGCAGCTAAACATACACAAAACATTAATTTTAAAATGGTGGTGATCCTATATTTCTACTAGAGTCCAGCAGGAGAGACCAGACTCCCCTGTACCCAGCTGTGTGTCCATGAAGAGTGACCAGTCTATGTCTGAACCCTTAACCTTTGGAGGTGGAAATCCTTCGACTGAGCAGAGGTGTGAATTTTTCTAAATAATGAAAATGAAATGGCAGCAGCTAAACATACACAAAACATTAATTTTGAAATGGTGGTGATCCTATATTTCTACTAGAGTCCAGCAGGAGAGACCAGACTCCCCTGTACCCAGCTGTGTGTCCATGAAGAGTGACCAGTCTATGTCTGAACCCTTAACCTTTGGAGGTGGAAATCCTTCGACTGAGCAGAGGTGTGAATCTTTCTAAATAATGAAAATGAAATGGCAGCAGCTAAACATACACAAAACATTAATTTTGAAATGGTGGTGATCCTATATTTCTACTAGAGTCCAGCAGGAGAGACCAGACTCCCCTGTACCCAGCTGTGTGTCCATGAAGAGTGACCAGTCTATTGAACGCTTTGACGTCTTCAAAGGTGGACACCACTCTAATGAGCAAAGGTAAGTATTTAAATCAGTTGAGTTTGTTATTATCTGACTCATGATTTATAGAATTGGTCTGGTCCTTCAGACTCTATTGATTCAGTTTCTTCTCTCAAAACATCACGTCCAATAATCTGATCAGTTTTTACAGTGGTGTTCACCTTGTGTTTCTACCAGGATCCATCATGAAAGAACACCATCACTGAGGTCAGAGGTTCTCAGTGGTCAGTCTGCCAGGGAGCATCAAACTGACCAGGCCTCCATTTTTCTGGTGTGTAAATGTACAACACCACCTTTTACTTAATTCACAAATGAAGTGAAAAACAACCATTCTGATCATAATCGTCTCCACGCTGCACTCTTTAGACCAGTGGGCTTTCAGTCTGACAGATGGATTTGATGTTGTGGTCCACACATTTAGTATGGAAGTTTATTTCTATATTATTCTGTTCCAGTTGCTTGAGGAGAACATTGTCACTTTTGTGAAGAACGAGCTGAAGATTTTCCAGATGGTTCTCAGTCAAAATTACCCAGAATGCTTAGAGAAGCAGAGGGAGGAAGAGAAGGAAGTGTGGGGTGAGGAGGAAGAGCAGAGGAGGAGCAGCAGAGAGGCACTTCTGAAGATCACACTGAACTTCCTGAGGAGAATGAAGCAGGAGGAGCTGGCGGACTCTCTGCAGAGCAGTAAGATGCTTTTAACAGGTTTAACTTCATGTAAAGGGTAAATGGTGGAATATGGAGATGAAGACATTTAAAACTGCTGTAAATACAGACATTGCTCAAATGAGATCGATTTAATTACAGACTTGAAGATAAATGAAAACATTTCCAAAGGATAATCTGGTGAAATTATTGATTTGTTAAAGTGGGTGTAAAACGCTCAACACGGTTAAATAAAAAACAAACAAAACCCCCACCACAACAGTTGCCCTTCGCATTGGGCTGCTGGTTGGTGTTCACATTTCTCATATTTACCGTAACATCCACTCATTGATGTTTTTTTGTTTTTTGCTCATTCAGAAACTCCTGCAGGGTGCCAACGTAAACTGAAATCTAATCTGAAGGAGAAGTTTCAGTGTTTGTTTGAGGGGATCGCTAAAGCAGGAAACCCAACACTCCTGAATCAGATCTACACAGAGCTATACATCACAGAGGGAGGGAGTGGAGAGGTCAATGATGAACATGAGATCAGACAGATTGAAAGAACATCCAGGAAACCAGCGACGCCAGAAACAGTAATCAAATGTGAAGACATCTTTAAACCCTTACCTGGAAGAGAGAAACCAATCAGGACATTGATGACAAAGGGAGTGGCTGGCATTGGTAAAACGATCTTAACACAGAAGTACACTCTGGACTGGGCTGAAGACAAAGCCAACCACAATGTACACTTCACGTTTCCATTCACTTTCAGAGAGCTGAACTTGCTGAAAGAGAAAAAGTTCAGCTTGGTGGAACTTCTTCATCACTTCTTCATTGAGACCAAAGAAGCAGAAATCTGCAGCTTTGACAAGTTCCAGGTTGTGTTGATCTTTGACGGTCTGGATGAGTGTCGACTTCCTCTAGACTTCCAGAACAACCAGATCTGGACCGATGTTACAGAGTCAACCTCAGTGGATGTGCTGCTGACAAACCTCATCAAGGGGAAACTGCTTCCCTCTGCTCGCCTCTGGATAACCACACGACCTGCAGCAGCCAATCAGATCCCTCCTGAGTGCGTTGACATGGTGACAGAGGTGAGAGGGTTCACTGACCCACAGAAGGAGGACTACTTCATGAAGAGATTCATAAATAAGAGGCTTTCCAGCAGAATCATCTCTCACATCAATGCATCACGAAGCCTCCACATCATGTGCCACATCCCAGTCTTCTGCTGGATCACTTCTACAGTTCTGGATCATGTGTTGAGAACCAATGAAAGAGGAGAGATGCCCAAGACCCTGACTGACATGTACATCCACTTCCTGGTGGTTCAGTCCAAACAGGGGAATGTCAAGTATCATGGGAAAGCTGGAACAGATCCACACTGGAATACAGAGACCAGGAAGATGATTCTGTCTCTGGGAAAACTGGCTTTTGAGCAGCTGGAGAAAGGAAACCTGATCTTCTATGAAGCAGACCTGACCGAGTGTGGCATTGATATCAGAGCAGCCTCAGTGTACTCAGGAGTGTTCACACAGGTCTTTAAAGAGGAGCGTGGGCTGTACCAGCACCAGGTGTTCTGCTTTGTCCATCTGAGCATTCAGGAGTTTCTGGCTGCTGTTTATGTCTTTCTGTCATTCATGTAGTGTGTTGAGCTTCGTTATGAACGATGAGACTATTTGGTCAATTCTTGAAATTGACAATTATTGAAATTATTCTTAGTAATTAATATCTTTAATTAACACTTACGGGGCACCACCAGTTTACACTGGAATAGTCTCTTTATAATGATATCAGTCTAATAATCAGAAGAAGTTAGCTCTAGATTACAGTGATTTTCTACCTTCATGTCCAGGATATATCAATGACACACAAAAGCCAGTTCTTCATAAATGCAAAGATTTTATTAACTATGTAAATAAAACACCAATAGAATGAATACATGTATAGTAAACTAAAACAGATAATGGCAATAAAACTGGCCAACAAGATAGCAAGATAAACAGTGGCAGAGGATATATCAAATAAGGTAGAAAGTTAAACAGTGGCAGAGGATATATCAAATAAGAGTGGCCAATGATATTGGGATCAAAGATGGCAAGGAAGTTTGCACCGACAAAACGACCTGAGCTGTAATGCGTCTAATTGCGGCAATGTGGCAACAAGAAAGATGGCTTGGAGGACAGCTGACAGTTTCCGGGAGACTTGGGACAGAAGGACAGAGGATAGTGGAGAGAGAGAGAGAGAGTATTCTAACCTCACTTTCACAGTTCAACACTGCCTTTGCATCACCCGTGCATCAACAAGAAAGTTGGTTACCGTCTGGTTTGCCGGGTGTCAGCGGCGTCCTCGTCTCCGTGGTAACCGTCGCGCAGTCGCAGTGGACAGGTAAACACACGCACGTGTTGGTCTGGACCAGTCGACGTCAGGAGGGCCGTTGTGGAGTGCGGTCCGGGGGCCGTTGTTCGTCGGAGTCGTCGTGCCAACAGTTCACCTCAGTGGAGATAGAGGGATAGGGCGATGTGTTGACTCACGTCGTTCAGGAAGCAGAGTAGAGTAGCGGCTGGCTTCTGACGTGGTTTCGTAGTCTTCTGGATCAGATGGAGTGAACTCACTCGGCCGTCTCGGCAAGATTCACTCTGGAGCTGGTCTGGTACTTGAGCTGAGAGAAGAGCTTTGAGCCAGGTTCAACTTAGTTACAGGACGGGCTGCGGGACGGGCTGCAGGACGGTTGAGTTGAGTTTCTTGATGTTCCTTGATGTTTCTTGATGTCTTTCCGCCTGAGTTTTTGCCCGTCCGCCTGTTGCAGGAGTTGTCCTCCTTTGTTCGTTCGAGTTCGTGAGATTTCGTGTGTGTTCTTTCGTAAGAGAGAGCGAGCCAAGGGCTCAGAGGGCTTTATGGCAAGTCAGGAGAGTAGGTGTTTCCCTCATTTGCATGCACCAGATTTACAACCGGATGCTCGGTGATTCCCATTTTCCTAAAACTGCATTTCCAGCTCAGGTTTGGAAAACAGGGTTTTCTTGATCCTTTGGGGATGCAAGTGACATATTTAATCACCTTACAACAAATGTGTCTGTATGATACCAAACATCACTGTCTTACCACAAAACGCTGGCGAGTAAACCAAAAGTCCTGATAACACATTCTGTGTGCCTTGAATAACCAAGATACTACATTGGGGAGTAGGGCACATCATCTGCCACAGGATGTGAAGTTTAAATCTAATAAAACATATAAAGAAAGCACATTTTTGCAACACATTCCAGAGTTTCTTTGTTCTCTTATTCTGTGTCTCCCTTGGAAGGTAGATTAGGTTCATTTCCCCGGCCCTTATCATCGGTCCCATCTCCTAATGGCACCCGAGCGGCTAGTAAAACCTGCAAAGTGTTACTTTTGACGGTTTTATGGGGAAATCCACCTTTTGCCGAGAGAGGGGGGTTCCTGGGGTCCCTAGGAGCCCGGCACGGGTCCTGACCTTACCAAAAGGCCCTGGGAGAGGAATGTGTTAGTCTTTGGGTGTTGCTGTGGTCCGAAGAGGGGGGGGAGGCTGATGTCTCCTGCATACACTACATATCCCCCACTTCGTAGCGATGGTACCTCCTAGAACCATTGGGACGACAAAACAACAGGTGACATCACGATACCAGGTTAGCAACACAACAATCCTGCTTCTGCACGGGAATTGATGCATCCCTACCAAAGGTGAGAAGTGATAGAGAAAGGGAGGAAGAAAACATAAGCATTACACTATACTAGAGGAGAAATTCCTACTCCTAACATAATTGGTCATACTAATACTAATCATGAAGGTATTATCCAACAACAATTGCAGATGACTAACTTCATCTGCGGGCTGGTTTATGCCCTGTTCCTACTGGACTGCGGGGGATTCCCTTGACAGCTAGATTGGCAAGAGACAGCTAAAACAGTGGTCTTGGACGTTTGCCTAATTTCTACGTCTAAAGATTTGTGGGCAACTCTTAATGTTGCATGCTTCGCTTGCATCTATAAAAGAAGGTAGCAATAACAAACGTCAATAGATAACCTAGGGTAACCCTGGCACCTAAAATACTGTCAGCTGAAGACCAAGCCTGAGTCAGAGAGTTGTCAGGTTCTCTACTTTGGGTTTCAATGATTTGGAGTACCGTCTTGATGGGAGTTAAGTCAATAATTTGTGTCCCCTCAAATTGAATTTGTGCCTTAACTTGGGGTCTTAGACCAAGGTGTGTTTGTCGATGAATGGGGACACTTCACTTACACTCTTATAGTTGTGGGGCAATGCCACAAGTTCAAAATACAGGATTGCATCGCTGGGGACATTGACCCAAAGTGTTTGGTTGTAGCCTGGTCCCATCCGTGTTATCTCTGATGAACGGCTTACTGGGACAGGGGTAGTGAATATCTCTTTGGTCAATGCTTTTGCAGAGATATCACATAGGTTGGAATGTGGCCTATGGCTAGGCTGTCAACAGAAGAATGGACTACATGCAGCAGGTTAGTCATCAACATGGAGACAATCTTGGTGTGAGCATGATCGGTCTGAACTACAGACAGGAGTTTGTTTGACGGTCTGGAGAGTTTGGTTGAGGGCTATGCTGTGAGTGTCTGAAGCTTAGATTGTGTCTTGTACAGATTTGCCAATGGTCTGTAACTACACAGCTTGATCAAGCATCTGCCTTCTAACCTTGGGAATCTCCCTCGGCAATTCTCCTACCTGTTTCCTGACTGTCGTTAGGCTAATAGTATTGACAGTGGACTAAGTAGTGAGCTAACTGCGGCTGCTGCTGTGAATAAAACCACCTACAAATTGCTTTGGTCGCTTGTGGTAACCGTTCAACTCAACAAGTGGAGCTGTTGTAGCATAGGGGTAATGTCAACTTCAGCATGCATCAGTGTATCTTGGGTCCAACTATCACCTGCCCAACTGGTTACAGAGGCAATAGTAGTGACATGCTTCTGGGACACTTCGTAGGTGCTGAGTCTTATGAACACTCTTTGTGGGTGTGTCCAGCAGTTAGTGATCAGTAGCCCGGGTTGATCTCTTAGTACAATGCATGAACTAGGGCCTGGTGACTGATCTCTGGTTGAGCTGCTATTGCAATAATGATGAGAATCAAAATAAACTGCAGCGTTCGGATTCTAGCAACACATACAAGGAATATACCAAACATCAGTAACTCGACAGGTATTGCATTACTGCACCCCCTCTTGCAACTAAATTTGTTTCCTTCACTGTGTTGAGAAAACTAAAATAAACACAACTTCTTATAATCCAATAAACCAATAAAACAACAATTGCCGGCTTAGTGCACTTGGTGGGTTTTTCACTTGACTTACTTGGGTACCTGGTTGTCTCCTACAAGTCAAGGTATTTGTATGTTTTAATCTGATTTAGGTGGATCCATTTGAAAATTGGTACCTTTTGGCCTTTGGTAATCCTGATCCTGTAGGTTACAGGAGAAAGTTTTTTTTTTTTTTTGGTAGAACAAAAAAAGGTAATACCACACCTTGTCCCCCACTTGGAACTCATCTTGGGAAGACTTTTGGTCATAGTATGACTTTCTACCCTCAGCTGTTCTTGCTAGGTATTTCTGGTCAAAGGCAAACATGGATCTCAGATGTAGGTCTGACCAGGGGAAAGTGGTTCCCCTGCATTGTAAGTGGGCCCTGTGATTTGGGTTCAAGGGCTAAGATTGGCAACATACAGCCGTGGATGTATTCCGCTACATCATGCTGCGTGTGCGGCCAACAGGCTACCTGGCTGAGTGTATCGCCTGTTGATTTGATGCACATGGTGTGTCCTGGGCACGCATGATCCTCACCCCCCTTTGGCTCTGATGACCTACAAACCGAGGTGAAGTGCGGTCGTCAGAGACATGAACAAGAAGACCCGGTTCCAGGCACACACCGTGCTTTGCCATGAACAGATGTTGTAAACTACCAAAAAGATTAAGGTCTGTGGCGACGTGTTGCTGGTGGATAGCATCCATCAAGCAAAGGACCATCGTATAAATGAAGGATCCTGCGAAGCAAGGGAAACGGGGGCCAGAGTCAGTGTAGGCAGACCTGACGGAGACAGCGCACGAGCCATCAGTGTGATGCAGTGCACCTAATGAGGCTGGATGCTGGGCGAAAATGTAGACCGAGTGGGCGGGAGTGGTGGGCATCAAGTCATTTTGCAATTCAATTTGCAAAAGAGTCGACAAGAATTTGTCTCCTGAACCGGTTAGGCTTAGATGGTCTCCCAGCATGGTTGTCACGGACAGAGACAGTTTTAGACCTATATCGGGGTTCTTCCCTATAGTCGTTAAAATAGCGTCTGTCTTCCCTCTGGTTTGGGTTGCGACTATAGCTCCTATTGTTGTAGGAGTTATTGAATTTAGGACGCATAGGGCCATTTGGCTTGCTTTCTGGTTGTAGAGTAGATGGCTGTAGTTCACCCGGCTCATGGTTGTGAGCGTCTTCAAATTCCATTGTCAGCTTTTGGGTGTCAATGTGTGGAACTGAGTTAAGATCCGGATTCTTGCCCGAAGCTATTCTTTGTTTAATGAAGCCTCTGAGAGCCAACTCACGTAGTTGGTGGCTTGACAAAGATCGAGGGCAAGCTGACACTCCAAGATGGTGACTGGTGGTTCGGTGGAGGTTTTGTACGAACAAGGATTTGAAGTTCAAGTCCTCCTCCATGTTTGGTTCATTTCTGAAACCAAAGTAAGCTTTTCGCAAGCGATGATGGTACTGTTGTGGCGGCTCTTGCCTTCCCTGTTTGATGGCCAAAGCAGCTGTCAGACCAGTCTCCATGCTGGTGATAGAGAACTCCTGCATCAGGGATTGACATACCCGCTCATAGTCGTCCAGGATGTGTGGAGGTTGTCTTTCAAGGAAGCTACTTACCTCACGGCTGGACGTTACCTTGATCAGGTAGATTCTGTCATCTACTGTGGCCTGTGGGAATTTACGGAGGTAGAAGTCAATGTCTTTTAGGTAGGTATAGGTGTCCTGGGCACCCATTGGACCTGGCTCGAACCTGGCAATGTTACGAGCAATTTTATCCAATTCTCTGTCAGGCACGCCTTGGGTGAAGGCCGCGTCTGTAAATGCTGATGGTCGGGACCTCTCAGTTTGGTCTGACCACTGAGTGGGCAGAGAATCTGGATGAAAGGTATCATCCCAGTGGGGTGTGCTAGAGGACCGTGTCCTCTGAGGAGGCAATATCTCTCCATCTAGGTCACTTTGCTTAGGTAGTGAGAGGGAACTAACTTGTTGCTGACTGGGTTCATCCACCAGCCGAGATCTTAGTTCACCTTTGACCTTCACTATCTCACCGGTAGCCTCTTCACACTGGCTTTCCAACCTTTCTTGATACCTTTGGACATTGCTTGACTTTCTACCCAGTCCTTGCACTTTGGCAGCTTCAGCTGCAACCTCTGTCTTGAGAGCATCTATCTGAGTTCCTATCCCCATTATTACCGTGAGGACGCTACTCAGCTGCTGCTTACTTTCATCTCGCTCCCTTTTGAGCATTGAATTCTGGTCGTTCATTTCTTTCTGTAGTGCTTTAGAGATTTCCTTCTCTTTGTCTAATTGTTCGCGTGCTTGTTTAAAGTCTTGGCATAGGCGTTGATTGTCCTGCTTCAACCTACTGTTCTCACTACGGATTGCTTCCATTTGGTACTGTATTTGATCAGTCTCTTTGTCAATTAGCTTGAGTTGAGCTATCAAATTTAGAACCATGGTACCGAAGAGTTCACTGCGGGCGCTACCTTTGACTGTCTTACTCACTCCTGGGATTATGAGCTGTGACATCATCTGGTTAAGCTCTAAAGTGTCAAGGTTGTTGACAACTGCAGCAGGGCCTAACATTTTGACTAGAAGTGTTACAAGGTGGGATGAGGGGCGTCTAATCAGATCAAATCAAATTTGAAATTAAAGATTGGAAGCACAGATATACCGTAACTAGCTACTTGCCTTTTCAGAGTCAACTAGTTGATCAGGGATCAGATAAATCTTATGTGTGGTTCCACAAGTGGCGTAAATAGATGTGTTGACTATGACTTGACTATGCCTTCAGTGTGTTACCATGTAATGGTATTTACAGTTAATGCTGAAATTTCTCAGTGACCATGAATACTTTGAAAAGTTTACTAATAGGTTAGGAGGTTCCTAAACTAAAATTCAAAATGAAAATCAAAGAATTGAATTAGTCTTTAAAAATCCAACCATTGTAATATATATTCAAATTCCCAAAAGGCTCAAATGTTGCAGTTGCATTCAACTGTATTAATTAATTGCCAATGAGTTTGATGCACTAAATTGAAATTCAAAAAGCCAAATGAAATTGAGATTCAAACAGGCAAATTAATTTGAAATTCAAAAATCCAAATTAATGATTGGAAACTGATGCATATTCCAATGAACTATGAAGTTAAAATCTGGAATAAAAGTAGAAATTGTCCCAATTAATTGGATGCAAAATGCAAAATTTCTAAATTGTAATAAACAATTGAATAATTGAAAATAAGCAGGAATTAAAAGCCAATCAATATTGTAGTCCAAATCTTTCCAAACCTATTTCAGTTACCAGTCCAAAAGTCACTACAAATTCCTAAAAGCTTTTAAAATGGTCACTGAGTATGAAGGCATGTCCTTATATTAATGTAGCGTTTGATTCTGAAGTAGTTACTATTCATCCACTAATAAACTGTGTCCAACGCATCAATAGGCTATGGTCAAGCACTGGTTTTGTTTGAATAAAGCTAGTTGTAGCAACTTTGTGTCACTAGGGGGACTCCTCACTTTATCCGACAGTGACTCACTGTCATAAGGGAAACCATAGGGCCTATATGTCCGGCCTGTGCAACCAGTCAAATATCAGCGTGAAAGCTGAGTTTTAAATGAAAATCACCACCAAGCACTTAAGCACATGCGAACTCTACAGAAAACACACAAAACTTGAGGCTAATAGCGTGTGTCTGAACAGGAACAATTCAATCAATAATAGCCGTCAGGCTAATAACCAAAGCGACCGTCTAGGTCAATGGAGTTAACAGCTAAGCTAACTTTATGGCACTTAGCCTAGCACTGCTGGACTGCAGATACCAGCATCCACTACGGGTTTCAAATTACAGCGTCTCCGTACCTGGACTACGGCAGCTAGTAATAAACGTCACAGACCCATACGGTTAGACGTTACACCCAGCAAAATGGCGACTACTTGCAAACAAAGAGTTATTTTCGCGCTGGAAACAGATCCCCTCTGTTGCACAATGTCAGCACTTTTACATTCACATATATATTCGCTGCATAGGGGGTTAGTTAGAGAACATCGTCTAGACTATACCTTTCCCTAAAAGCAGTTTTACCTTTCTATAAGCAGAGATTTCTTCATCTGCATACACACGTCTATTCCCTGTATAGAGGTGTATTTAGAAAACATCGTCTAAATTATCCCCTTGTTTCACCAAGTGCAGATCTCTTCTGCAATACCGACATGTATTTCGTTCACACGGGTATATTCACTGCATGGAGGTGTGTTTAGAGAACATCGTCTAAACCATCCATTTTTCCTGAAAGCAGTTTTGCCTTTCTATAAGCAGAGATTTCTTCGTCTGCATACACACAAGTCTATTCACTGCTTATATACACTGCATAGAGGTGTATTTAGAGAACATCGTCTAAATCATCCCCTTGCACTCTCTCCTATCGTTGTCCACAACAATTTCTCCTAACTCAGGTAGCTAATCTGAGTATAGATGAGAGGGGAGAGTCGAACAATTCACAGAACACCCCAGAGCATCGTGGGCAGTGTCTCGAATTATTCTGAAAGCCTAATAACAAAAATGTGTCGGACTCCGCCGGCACTGGTGCACGCAAAATATTGACAAGGCTTAAAACGCCTAGTTCTATTGGTAAACTATTAAACTAGTTACCACAAGCGTCCAAAATGCACTCGCAGCTTTCCTGTTAAAACTCGACGTCTTAACGTCGGGACGTAACACTTATCACTCACTAGTGTAAACTCTTTACTGGCAACTCTTTCTCTCAAGTAGGTATTAGATTATGTGTTACTCGCTCACAGACTGCTCCTTTTTCTGAGACTTGCGTGCTACTGCAAACCACTACTGTTAATAAGCCACTATTTCAAGTTTCATATGCATTGATATATATTGGACATGAAAATCAAGGTAGACAATTTGAATTCTCCTCACACGGAGGGCACCAATGATGTAGTGTGTTGAGCTTCGTTATGAACGATGAGACTATTTGGTCAATTCTTGAAATTGACAATTATTGAAATTATTCTTAGTAATTAATATCTTTAATTAACACTTACGGGGCACCACCAGTTTACACTGGAATAGTCTCTTTATAATGATATCAGTCTAATAATCAGAAGAAGTTAGCTCTAGATTACAGTGATTTTCTACCTTCATGTCCAGGATATATCAATGACACACAAAAGCCAGTTCTTCATAAATGCAAAGATTTTATTAACTATGTAAATAAAACACCAATAGAATGAATACATGTATAGTAAACTAAAACAGATAATGGCAATAAAACTGGCCAACAAGATAGCAAGATAAACAGTGGCAGAGGATATATCAAATAAGGTAGAAAGTTAAACAGTGGCAGAGGATATATCAAATAAGAGTGGCCAATGATATTGGGATCAAAGATGGCAAGGAAGTTTGCACCGACAAAACGACCTGAGCTGTAATGCGTCTAATTGCGGCAATGTGGCAACAAGAAAGATGGCTTGGAGGACAGCTGACAGTTTCCGGGAGACTTGGGACAGAAGGACAGAGGATAGTGGAGAGAGAGAGAGAGAGTATTCTAACCTCACTTTCACAGTTCAACACTGCCTTTGCATCACCCGTGCATCAACAAGAAAGTTGGTTACCGTCTGGTTTGCCGGGTGTCAGCGGCGTCCTCGTCTCCGTGGTAACCGTCGCGCAGTCGCAGTGGACAGGTAAACACACGCACGTGTTGGTCTGGACCAGTCGACGTCAGGAGGGCCGTTGTGGAGTGCGGTCCGGGGGCCGTTGTTCGTCGGAGTCGTCGTGCCAACAGTTCACCTCAGTGGAGATAGAGGGATAGGGCGATGTGTTGACTCACGTCGTTCAGGAAGCAGAGTAGAGTAGCGGCTGGCTTCTGACGTGGTTTCGTAGTCTTCTGGATCAGATGGAGTGAACTCACTCGGCCGTCTCGGCAAGATTCACTCTGGAGCTGGTCTGGTACTTGAGCTGAGAGAAGAGCTTTGAGCCAGGTTCAACTTAGTTACAGGACGGGCTGCGGGACGGGCTGCAGGACGGTTGAGTTGAGTTTCTTGATGTTCCTTGATGTTTCTTGATGTCTTTCCGCCTGAGTTTTTGCCCGTCCGCCTGTTGCAGGAGTTGTCCTCCTTTGTTCGTTCGAGTTCGTGAGATTTCGTGTGTGTTCTTTCGTAAGAGAGAGCGAGCCAAGGGCTCAGAGGGCTTTATGGCAAGTCAGGAGAGTAGGTGTTTCCCTCATTTGCATGCACCAGATTTACAACCGGATGCTCGGTGATTCCCATTTTCCTAAAACTGCATTTCCAGCTCAGGTTTGGAAAACATTGTTTTTCTTGATCCTTTGGGGATGCAAGTGACATATTTAATCACCTTACAACAAATGTGTCTGTATGATACCAAACATCACTGTCTTACCACAAAACGCTGGCGAGTAAACCAAAAGTCCTGATAACACATTCTGTGTGCCTTGAATAACCAAGATACTACATTGGGGAGTAGGGCACATCATCTGCCACAGGATGTGAAGTTTAAATCTAATAAAACATATAAAGAAAGCACATTTTTGCAACACATTCCAGAGTTTCTTTGTTCTCTTATTCTGTGTCTCCCTTGGAAGGTAGATTAGGTTCATTTCCCCGGCCCTTATCATCGGTCCCATCTCCTAATGGCACCCGAGCGGCTAGTAAAACCTGCAAAGTGTTACTTTTGACGGTTTTATGGGGAAATCCACCTTTTGCCGAGAGAGGGGGGTTCCTGGGGTCCCTAGGAGCCCGGCACGGGTCCTGACCTTACCAAAAGGCCCTGGGAGAGGAATGTGTTAGTCTTTGGGTGTTGCTGTGGTCCGAAGAGGGGGGGGGAGGCTGATGTCTCCTGCATACACTACATTCATCACCACTGGTGGAAATCTGCTGTCAGAAACTCAATCAACATCCTGGTGTTCGACAGACAAATCTGCAGTAAAACACCTCCACCAGAGAGCTGTGGACAAGGCCTTACAGAGTCCAAATGGACACCTGGACTTGTTCCTCCGCTTCCTCCTGGGTCTTTCACTGGACACCAATCAGACTCTCCTACGAGGCCTGGTGGAACAGACAGGAAGTAGCTCACAGACCAATCAGGAAACAGTCCAGTACATCAAGGAGAAGATCAGGGAGAATCCCTCTCCAGAGAAAAGCATCAATCTGTTCCACTGTCTGAATGAGCTGAATGACCATTCTCTAGTGGAGGAGATCCAACAGTACCTGAGATCAGGAAGTCTCTCCACAGAGAAACTCTCTCCTGCTCAGTGGTCAGCTCTGGTCTTCATCTTACTGTCATCGGAAAAAGACCTGGAGGTGTTTGAACTGAAGAAATACTCTGCTTCAGAGGAGGGTCTTCTGAGGCTGCTGCCAGTGGTCAAAGCCTCCAATAAAGCTCTGTAGGTGATTCGATAACTGGACATATTAAATATATCAAACATAAATATATTCAATATTTTTACATGCTCATTTTTACGTGCTCAAATAAAAACACGTCAAGGTTATTTTTGTCTTCATCACTTATTCATATTCAGACTGAGCGGCTGTCAGCTGTCAGAGAGAAGCTGTGAAGCTCTGGCCTCAGTTCTCAGCTCCAAGTCCTCCAGTCTGAGAGAGCTGGACCTGAGTATCAACAATCTGCAAGATTCAGGAGTGAAGCTGCTCTCTGCTGGACTGGGGAGTCCAGACTGTAGACTGGAAACTCTCAGGTCAGTGTTCCTCAACCTGGTCAACACATGACCATTTAAATCCTGCTTTACCTGCAGGTTAATGTCAGTGAATAAACACTTAACCTAGGATTCTCTCTACTTCAGGGGTGCCCAACCTTTTTTGAACCAAGATCTACTTTTAAAGTTGCCAGTCTGCCGAGATCTACCAGTCCAACACTGACTTTTAAAGTTGCCAGTCTGCCGAGATCTACCAGTCCAAATAGGGAGCCATAGCCATTACTGATAGCCTACCTACATATTTAATATGCACACAACAAACAGAAAAGTAATCCAGATATAATAAAAGGTAGTTCTCTAAGTTGGAAAAGTGGAAATAAATGTATTAGTGGGACCGCTGGCACTGGGAGGAGGCAGCTAGTTTCTCGTAGTCAGGGCACTAGGAGCTGGTTGCAAGCCTTAGGCAGGCCACAAGGTGGTCATCTGTGATTGTGGATCTGTACTTTGACTTGATGATTTTCATGTGAGAGAAAGCAGACTCGTACAAATAGGTTGATCCAAAAAGTGCTGTCAAGTTCAAGGCGCATCTTCTGAGGTTTGTTCCAGCAGTAGGTTCCAGAACTCTCCATTCATGCCAGGTGTTGCCCTGGATTTGATCTCAATGTAATTTTGCAGGGTGAGAATCTCATTCTCAACAGCAGAGCTATCCAGGTGGAACAGTGATACTACTTTGGAGGCAATGCAATCCACATCAAATGTACCTCTGCTTAGCCATCTAACATCTGTGTGCAGCAGCAGGTTCTGCGCCTGTCCCCTCCAAGGGAGCAGAAATAAACTTCTCTGTAGACTCCTGGCCCGAACGGAACACACAATCTTCATCGCAACATCCATCACTTCTTTCATGTTTAAAATCTTCCCACACAATGCTTGATGGTGAATTATACAATGATAATTAAGGAAGTCCAGGAAAGATTCACTTTGTTTGCACAATGCAATGAACCCACTAGTGCAGCCTACCATCGCGGGAGCACCATCAGTTGTGATGGAGATGAGCTTAAATAGGGGCAATTGGGTCTTGTTAACAAATTCCATGAAAGCGTGGAAAATATCTTCGCCTCTAGTGTGTCCTTTTCTTTTGCACTCATGTCTCCAAAAAACATTCTGATGAAAACATAACTGTGCCACATCCACCATATCAGTCGACTCATCGAACTGGGGAGATAAACACTCACATGTCAATGTCCTTCTTCAGTTGCTCCTTGACATCCTCTGCCTTTCCCTCACATCGCAGTGTAACGGTATTCTGGGATAATTGCACGTGCTTAATACCAGCCACATTCTTAAAGTCACCGAAGAGTGCGTCTGCAGCCTCGACAAACGCTTCTTTAACAACTTCGCCGTCCTTGAAAGATTTCTTGTGTTTATCAAGAACGTGACTGACACGATAAGATGCTATCGTTGCAGCCTTACCTTTGGTGTTGGGCCTGGTACAAATTGACTGCTGTGCTGCTAACTGACCCTTCAATTCCAATTTCTATTTTAGAGCTGTTTTAGCAGGGAAATCCGTCTCGTAGTTTTTGTGCACCATTTTGAAATGCCGCTCCAAATTGCCCTTCTTTGGTAAGGTCACGCTCGCATTGCAGATAAGACAGATGGACTTCGAATTTGAGTAAATAAAAAAATAATCCTCCTCCCAGTCTGAATGAAAATGTTTTTTTTTTCGATTTTTTGGCTTCTGCCATATTTGTATTTTGCCAACTTAGCTAACTGGACCTGTCTGCAGCGTTTAACACGCTGAACCACCAGATCCTCCTCTCCACCCTTGAGGGGATAGGTGTCTCAGGCTCTGCACTCTCCATGTTTGCATCGTATCGCTCCTACCAGGTGACGCTGAGAGGGTCTGTGTCAGAACCACGCAGTCTCACTACTGGGGTTCCGCAAGGCTCGGTTCTGGGTCCTCTTCTTTTTTTCCCTCTACAAAACATCTCTTGGTTCTGTTATCCATTCCCACGACTTTTCCTACCACTGCTATGCAGATGACACCCAGCTGTGGTGACGTCAACTCGGACTGCGAGGAATCTGGGTGTGACCCTGGACGACCAACTGTCGTTCTCGGCAAACATTGCATCAGTGACACGCTCCTGCAGATTCCTCCTCTACAACATCAGGAGGATTCGCCCCTTCCTCACTGACAAGGCAGCGCAGGTGCTCATCCAGGCTCTTGTCATCTCCCGCCTGGACTACTGCAACTCCCTCCTTGCTGGTGCCCCGGCGTCTGCCATCAGACCTCTGGAGCTTGTTCAGAAAGCTGCAGCTCGTCTGCTGTTCAACCGCCCCAAGTTCTCCCATACAACTACCCTTCTCCGTTCTCTACACTGGCTCCCTGTAGCAGCTCACATCCAGTTCAAGACCCTGGTGCTAGCCTATAGGGCAGTGAAAGGAACAGGCTATGGTCAAGCCTTACACCCCCGCCCGACCACTTCGCTCTGCTGCCTCGAGGCGACGGGTTGCCCCGTCGCTCAGAGGCCCCTGCGGCCGATCTACATGGTCACGGCTTTTCTCTGTTCTGGCCCAGCTTCCTAAATCCAGCTTCTGTGGTGTGTGTTTCAGTCTCTCATTTTCTCCATTGTAAAGAACAGGCTGTTTTGAGGTTGTATGTAATGAGCAGTGCTCATTACATACAACCTCCACGCAATCGCCTGGCGGAGGCAGAGAGCAGAGCGCTCATGCTGCTCAAGGTAAACAAATAAGCTTGATCCAGAAATCTACCATAACCATGGCGGCTGCTCCAGAACCAACACTGAGACCGGACATGTTTGAGCCGGAGCCTGACCCAGAATGGGAAGAGGCAGCTGAGGCGGTTCCACTTAGTTTCGCAATGATAACAATTCTGTGTAATATTGTACTTTGTTTTGTGTATGTGGGTTTGTGAGCGACACTCTCTGCTGTAGCTGGTCTGTTTATGGCTCATCTCCATACGCTTATTGAATACAACTTGCAGGCAGGCTAGGATTGGCAATTTTGTTGAGCTAGTTAGCCAATATATTATTGGATGCAATCTATTTGCATCCAAACAGCGCAGCGCAAACAACCAAACGCGATTGTAGTAATGGTCGACAGACTTATAAAACAGACACTGGTCCCAACAAATAACTTTAAGATGGATCCTGACTCCAACCAATAACTTTACTTTTACTTTACTTTACTTTTAATGACTCCAGCGTTAGTTTTCTTACTTCTTCCACGCCCAACAAGCCCGTGGCTAGCCCCGCTAGCTCGTTAGCTAACCAGCAGTTGAATATACTAACCAGACTAATTTGGTAAATTAAATCAAAACATACTTACACTTACAGATTCCAATTTTGCAGATGGGTTACGTACCTTATGAATTGCTCCATCTTTAAGCTTCAATTTAGATGCTAATCCTGCCGTTGCTCAAGCAGTCTGAGGAGTGATCATCACATAGCCTACAGAAAAAACTGTAGCCGTTGCCGTTAAAAATAAAATTAATCCACTCTGTTCTGGCATTTTTGCGTGTTGGGAGACTGTGCAGGGATCTACGTTGCTGCCTGCATCCTACAAAATAATAACTGGAGAGTTGATATATCGCCGTAGATATGTTGTTGTTTTAGCTTCACTGGTCGCAAAGTAATGGTGCATTCCTGTGTACTCGGAAAAAACGACGTCCGAATGTGATATGCGCCGATTCTATTCACTAATGGCGCTGTAGTAGTTGATGTTGAGTTTAGATGCTTGTAACATTCTGAGACTTGCCATACAAATATGAGTTTGCTGCGCGTGATCATGTTTTCCCGAGCAGATGCACTGGAACACATTTAGATTGGAAGTTAGGAATACCGACTCGGAATTATCGATTTCCGAGTACAATGGAATGCAACATAAGCAACGGCTTGCGGCGCTGCCGTGAGCTGCATTTTGAGACGAAGTAAATGGGATTCGTTGTTCACCTGGGTGTGGGCATGCTCTGAGAGGGGTTGGATTATGTTAAGAAGCGCCCGTCATGACGTCCAAAGGGGCTGCTTTCTGAAACGGCCTGTTTTTGGCCCGATTTGGCACCGTTTTTGGAAAAAGGAAAATACAGAAAAACGGGTTGACTTCCAGATTTCAAATTTTCTCAGCTACTTAGGTAAATGATTTCCTGTGGAACATGTATAAGCGCCAGGAACAAGCCGTTTTCCATAATATGACCCCTTTAAAACTGGTCCAAATGAAAACACTAACCAGACCATGAGATTTACTATTTGTATTTGAGAGTGTGTGTGTGTGTGTGTGTGTGTGTGTGTGTGTGTGTGTGTGTGTGTGTGTGTGTGTGTGTGTGTGTGTGTGTGTGTGTTTTCCAGGCTGTCCGGCTGTCTGGTCACAGAGGAAGGCTGTGCTTCTCTGGCCTCAGCTCTGAGCTCTAACCCCTCCCATCTGAGAGAGCTGGACCTGAGCTACAATCACCCAGGAGACTCAGGAGTGAAGCTGCTCTCTGCTGGACTGGAGGATCCACACTGGGGACTGGAGACTCTCAGGTATGGAGAGGCTAGTTGACATGCAGAGGCAATGTCTTCTAGAGGGGTGCAGTTGGCAGCCATGTTCTCAGTCAGACTGTGAAGCTGGGTCATGTTGTTTAATGGTGGATATCTGTGATGTTGTATGGAAGGTCATTCATAGGGAAGGTTATTATATGACCATGTTTCCATAATAAAAGAGAATGATATGCTGGTCTGACTTTGTTTATCCCCCAAGTGTCGACCATGGTGGAGTTCGCTGGTTGAAATCAGGTCTGAGGAAGTGTAAGTGTGAATTTAGTTTTATTCATGAAAACAAAGCAGCACTCATTCTTCTATTGAGATGGAAAGCCCATCAACACACCAATATGTGACATCTGTTCTTTCAGATCCTACTGTGAATGAAGATGATAACTTATTAATAAATAATGTGTCATCATTAAGGCATTAATAGTGAAGCTATCAATAAAATCGACAAATAATGAACTGAAAGGTCTATTTTATTGAAAATGGCTACTGTATTGTGTCCCATCAGATGCCTGTGAACTTACACTGGACCCAAACACAGCACACAGAAACTTCTCTCTGTCTGAGGGCAACAGGAAGGTGACACTGGTGGAAGAGAAGCAGTCATATCCTGATCACCCAGAGAGATTTGACTACTGGGAACAGGTGCTGTGTAGAAATGGTCTGACTGGGCGCTGTTACTGGGAGGTGGAGAGGGAAGGAAGGATTAATATAGGAGTGGCATACAGAGGAATTGGTAGGAGAGGAGAGGGTGTTGACTGCAGGCTTGGGGGGAATGACAATTCCTGGTGTGTGTTCTGCTCCGATGATAGTTATGTTGCCTGTCACAATAACAAAGCAACAGACATGCGTATCCCCTCCTCATCTGACTCCAACACAATAGGAGTGTATCTGGACTGGCCTGCTGGCACTCTGTCCTTCTACAGAGTCTCCTCTGACTCACTGATCCACCTCCACACCTTCACCTCCACCTTCACTGAACCACTCTACCCTGGGTTTAGGTTTGGGTTTGGAAGGTTTGGTTCCTCAATGTCTCTGGCTCAGATAGAGGAGGGAGAGTCACCTCCTGTGTAGAGAAACACTCAACACTGCTGACCAAAGATAGCTACTGAAATGATAGTTCACTCTGTATAGGATCTCACATGTACCAGAATGTGGACATTCATTTAATTTCATTTGGAAAATGAAATCTGTGAAATAATAGAAAAGGTATATAATAATAAATAACTAGAAAAGGTTATTTTTTTCTGAAGTAGTTGAAGTATTAGCAGCAGTAGTAGAAGTATTAGCAGAAGTAGATGTGGTAGAAGTAGTAGTAGCTGTAGTAACCGGAGTAGTAGTCACAGAAGTAGTAGTAGCATTTACAGCTATAGTAGTGGTAATGGTATTGAAAGGTGTAATATAAGTATTAAACATATTCAAAGTATTAAAAGTATAAACTGGTACAAAAATAATTTATATGGAAACTTTCTCCATCAAATTACAATGTAGACATATTTGATGTCCAGCTTTGTGTTTTCTATTAATTCATGATTGAACCACAACCTGAGAGAGAGAGGAAGGTGGGGGCCATAGTAGGGGTCAAAGTTTAGGCTCTCCACTCTGACCCTGTCTGCAGCTCATGCGGCGGGAGATAATTGGTTTAATGCAAATACAAGAGAGCAAGTAGTTGAAGTATTAACAGAAACTGTGGTAGTATTTACAGCTGTAGTAATTGAAGGATTGAAAAATGTAAAATGAAAAATGTAATAGAAATCATACTATTGCACATAGTATTAAAAGTATAGTTGTGATAGTTGTATTTTCTATTTATTCATCCATCTGTAAACCACAAACTGAGTCTCTGGTCTGTGGACATTGTGAAAGACAGCCAAGGTCACATTTGACAGTCTCTGTCTCCCTCTAGTGGCTTGTAGCTCTAGTGGCTTGTGATTTCACAATTAATTTACCCATTTATATACATTCCTGTATTTATTATGATTATTTATTGTATAGACATTTATTTATTTAATTGTGGCACGATTGGTATAACCATGAGATTGATTTTGGAAGAATAATAAGTACATTTATTTGGATATGTATTTGGAATTTTATTTTTGGCTCCAAAAACATTTAGCTTTGAGTTGATACTATTTTCTTAAGTTTGTACTGTTTGTTTAATGACTATAATATTGATATAGTTAGACATGTACATTTTGGAATATTTTAGAAAAGTTAAAGGTTTTGTGCACCATAAGCTCATGTATTCTACTGCCCTAACCATTTATAACAATATGCTTTGTTATCTTTTAGTTTTTTTTGTTTGTTTGTTTTTTACTATAAATGACATGTATAAGGGAATTTTTGCAGTTATTATTATTGTTTTTTTGTTAGCTGTGAACTAGTAGAAACTACAGGTTAACTCAGGTAGTAGACTGAATGCTGGTGAATATAATAATACACTGAATTAAGTATTAGTCTAATGGCAAATTTAGGCATAGAAAATATGTTTATTTCAAGAAAAGAGATTTGGTCTCAAACACAAAATTTGACCTTAAAGCGTTCGTACGAACGTTTCCACAAAGATAGTCTGATTCATAATTTTGTTTGTATCTGAATTTGTTTGTTGTTGCGATCAACACCTACATGTGTTTGGAAACATGCCGGGAATTTGTTTGTGTGTTTGGAAACATGCAGGAAGGCTCTTAGAATGGCTTATTATTTATGAAAAATACATTACAGTAGAGCTCAACCTCATTTCCCGCATGTTTCATGAATTCCACGTTGGTATTTTCTTACGCACATAAATACGACAAATTTACGAATAAATTAAGAACAGTTTTGTGAATGAGGCCCATTGTGACTGTATTTTTGTTTTTGATATGTATCTTTATCTTGACGGAAATATGAGTGTGGAATGAGAGAGTGGAAAGTCTGGAGTTTGTACTGCTCTGATGATGGGTACTCTGCTTGGCACAATAACAGAAGAACAGCTCTACATATCTCCTCCACCTCCTCGTCATCGTCCTCCTCCTCTGACAGAGTTGGAGTGTATCTGGACTGGCCTGCTGGCACTCTGTCCTTCTACAGAGTCTCCTCTGACTCTCTGATCCACCTCCACACCTTCACCTCCACCTTCACTGAACCACTCTACCCTGGGTTTGGGTTGGGGTCATCTGGTTCCTCAGTGTCTCTGTGTCAGATGTATATGTAGGTATATGAGATATGATATATTTAACCAGAATTAATCTAGTCATCTCAGAGTGTGTTGTTGATGATTGACAGGTTATAACATATTTCCTTTGGACCTTTGTTTTTATTTGGTATTTTATTATCAATATCACTATACTAAATGAAAACACATTAAACAAAGAGCAGTCAACTTTCCTGTCAGTGGTCTATAGGCAGTAGAGCAACAAACAAATTTAAATGTTGACTAAACAAAGCAAAGACAGATCCTAATTGTGTCTGCCCCAAGATCAATCATGTCAAAGGATGGAATCCTAATTGATCTGGAGCTCATGACTAAAAACTCACAAAACAATTAAAAGATTATAGATTATAGAATTATATATATAGATTATAGAAAATTAATTGATTTGAAAAGACAGGACACTGAGCATGCACTTTCACTTTTGTTACCTAGTGTATTTAATGATAATTTAATACTTTTACTCAAGATGAATGTAGAACTTTTATTTTACTGGGTAGTATTGTATCAGAGTTGTTAAGATTTTATTTAAATTAGAGAATTTATGAACTTCAACCAATGTCCAGTGTTACAGTAGGATTCAAAGTGTGAATCACTACATATTGTTTCTTTCTGAGGCCATCAGACTATCTGAACACTGAAATAAATCGTGTTGTCACTTGTGGGGGAGAAATGTTGATTTTCATCACTATAACTATTTTTATATACGTTTGCAAAGATGGCAGTCTAGGGCAATTACACAACGTAACTCAACACTGTTAGTTATAGTTACCTGATAATGGGAAGAGAAAATAAACGCGTTCACACGACTAAAACTCGGATTAAACGATTGGACTGTAATTTAACCATGTGTTAAATACATTTAACATTTGCGGTTTAACAAGTGCAACAATAAACAAAAATGTTACTAACGAGTGGAATAAAAGCTGAAGTACAATGTCTGTGCTGTAAATGAACGCATGGAGGGAGACATTACTTTCATCACAGTATTTCCTTTAACTTATTAAAGTTGAATGTGTGATAAGACAATGTGTGGTAAAGATGGAAACAACTATATCTTAGCGCGCAATAAACCTTTTCCTCTCTGTGCAAATTCCTAACAAAATAATATTGTCAATAATCTCATTGTTAGTAACAATAAAAATAAACTGTGCCCAACTGCAATATTTACTGCAATATTTAAAATAATTGCAGTTGGGCAGTTTATTTTTATTGTTACTAACAATGACATTCTCAAATTCGTTTAGTAGAATAACACCACTGGTATTAATCTAGTATTTGAATACGTTTTGTTGTATGCAGCACAGGTTCATCAGTCAGGTGCTCTTTCATTGAAATGTGTGGGTGGCTCTTAAAAGAGCCTTTTGTGGTGAAGTGATTGTTGGAGGTTTACTTCTTCTTGGGAGCTGCCTTCTTCTTGGAGGCTGTCTTCCTGACTGTCTTGGGTTTGGCGACCTTCTTTGCGGCGACTTTTTTGGGCGTAACGGGCTTCTTGGTCTTGGTCGCCTTCTTTGGGCTCTTTGCCTTCTTGACCGCTGGTTTGGCCGCCTTCTTGGGGGACTTCTTACTGGCAGTAGATTTCTTGGCCGCTGGCTTCTTGGCCGCAACAGGCTTCTTAGCGGCAGGTTTCTTGGCTGCGGGTTTCTTCGCAGCAGGCTTCTTGGCAGCAGGTTTTTTGGGTGTTGCTGCTTCCTTGGCGGGCTTCTTCGCTACTTCAGCTTTCTTGTTGAGCTTGAACGAGCCAGAGGCTCCGGTACCCTTGGTCTGAACCAGGACCTCCTTAGTCACCTGGCTCTTGAGGGCGATCTTGATGCGGGACTTGTTCTTCTCCACATCGTAGCCGTCGTTAGACAGGCTCTTCTTGATGGCGGCCAGCGATATGCCGTTCCTCTCCTTGGAGGCGGACACAGCTTTAACGATGAGCTCGCCGACGCTGGGGCCAGACTTGGTAGTTTTGGAGACCTTCTTCTTGGCTGGCTTGGCTGGTTTGGCCGGGGCGGCGGGGGCTGCTGCAGCTGGGGCGACTTCTGCCATTCTCTTCTCTGTCGTTTGTTCCGGGACACACGAAGCTGAAAGTCTGACTAGACTGGTAGTGAAGCTGGAGCAGGGGCGGTACTTAAACACGCTATGAGAACCGTGTAGACTCAACTCAGCCCGCCTTCCTCGTGTGCTGCCGGAATGCCGTGCCACTTGTGTTTTCTCCTCACCGATAAATGTCTAAAATACTCGTCTGTGAGAGTTACTGAAGTGTACCAGCGAATGGACCCGGTAGCAGACTCGTGTCTCTTCATGTTTCAGTCATGTAGAGCGCTGAGGGTTTCTGCTTTTTGTTTGGAGAGCCTCCAAACCTCACCAGGACACCGCCGTGGGAAGCGATGCTTAGCGACATTTCACCGTGATTTCTCTCCTAAAATGCTTTAAAGTGCTTTAGAAAGCCTCCAAAACCGGTTGTCCGGTGAGCCGAGGTGTTTATAGAGGGACTGAAAGTAAAAACAGGTATCTGTTGCAAAGCGTTTCCTATTAAACAGAAGAAACTTTGGTATCAGCAAACACACTCGTGTTGGCGGTGGCCTATGGTGTTGTTTACCGAGACTTCCTATGAGAAGTGGACATTTATTTTCTTCTGTTGAGGATTTAGTTCATGAATAAAACAAGAAAGGTTTCTTAGTCGTTTAAATATATTTCGCCCACATTAACATTTTGGAGACTCTACTATCTATTCGATGTGTTAGTGGGAGAGAGCTGTGTGTCTCTAAGGAGGAGCCGCATGGTGTTGTGTTTCCATGCTGGGGAAAAAACACGAGTGAAACCTGTTTTTATTAATTTTCAATGTTTTCTAGTAGTGTTATGAAGGAGGACTGTCAGTATTATTCTGCTATTGAGTTTCTTAAAGTTTATATTATTATCAAAGGTATGACATTAACAGTGATCCTACTGATGACAGGATGTGATGTGTGATGATGTCATAGATAGGATCTATGATGATAATAATAATTTCTTTCAACATTAGATAATATCTATATTTCCTATATTTTTAACAATCTGTATTCCGTGTGTGTGCGTGTGTTTTATATCTATATTTATAATATATATATATATAGTATACTATATATAATATAGTAATTCTCACACACTCAAGATAATCCTCAAATTATATAAATAAAAAAATAATAAAAATACCTTAAAAAATGAATGAATAAATAATTGCTCACATGTGGACCTGAGTTCATAAAATACATAATACATAAAATACAAGTGTTCAGTTATTATTTTTTGTCACTTGAGAAAGACATTGACCTACTAAACTAAAGTTGGACAGTTTATGAAGCACATTACTGTGTGGTTTGATTTCACTTGGGCAGTGTATAAAATCCAGGGAAAGATAAAGGCAAAAAAAAACAATAAATTAACAACAGGACAATGGAATAAAAGCTCTTAAAGTCACATTTGAGTGGCTCCAATAAGGTTTAGGAGTATCTTTACAATTACAATTGTTTTATTTGTAAACAATTCATGTATTGCAATTTTACATTAGCCCTTGTTCTGCTCTTAAATGCTTGTTTGGGGAAATTGCAGTTATGCAGCAGAGGGTGTACAAAGCAAGAGAGAAGCACACAGCACTATACATTATACAATTTCAGAAAATAAAGGTTATATAAAGAATACAAATAATATACAAAAAATATACAGTTAGTGCATATCAGTGACAGAAATAAGCTAATTAGCTTTAGTGCAATGTACAGTTCATCATAGAGGGGGTGGGATGGGTTCCCCAAGATGGATCTGATTTTAGACCTCATCCTCCCTCAGCCACCTCCTCCAGACTGTCCAGGCTCTCTCTCACAACTGAGACAGTTTTCTTGACGAGTTTGTTGATCCTGTTGGCATCCTTTTCCTTGATGCCACCTCCCCAACATACCACAGCAAAGAAGAGAGCACTGGTAGAGTCTGGTAGAACAGTGGAGCAGCCTGTTGCTCACATTGAATGATCTGATCTCAGGACATACAGTCTGCTCTGACCTTTCCTGTTGAGGGCATCAGTGTTGTCTGACCAGTCCAGTTTATTGTTGAGGTGCCAGTAACTTGTAAGATTCCACCATCTCCACCTCCTTAACCTGGAGGATGACAGGTGGTGGTGGCCGCCTCTTGTTCTGGAATGTCCACCACAAGCTCTCTTGTCTGCTGACATTGAGCTGTAGGTAGTTGGCATCGTACCATCCGACAAACCTCTCCACCAGACTCCTGTACTCATCCTCATTGTCCTTGTTGATGCAACCCACAATGGCTGAATCATCAGAGAGCTGGAGATGAGTAGACCACAGTTGAATCAAAAGTCTGAGGTGTAGAGGGTGAACAAGAATGGCGACTAGTACCATTCCCTGGGGTACACCCATGTTGCTCACCAACATATCCGACATGCTGCCCTGTAGACGAACAACTGTGGCCTGCTGGTGAGGTAGTCTATGATCCAATGTGCCATGGCATAGTCTACCTGCATGGCTGCAAGCTTCTCTGCAAGCAGGAGTGGCTGGATGGTGTTGAATGCACTGGAGAAGTCAAAAACCATGATTCTCACGGTGCTCCCAGGCCTCTCCAGGTGAGAGTAGCCTTATGCAGCATGTAGGCGATTGTAAGTCACTTTGAACAAAGCATCTGCTAAATGACTGTAATGTAACGTACATACATTCCTCTTCTACAGAGAGGCATTTTCAACTCAGTAACGTTTTTGTAATAATGTGGGAAAAAGTTCAATAAATTCCCTTCAAATTAGTTGCAGTGCATACTGTAATCATGTATTTCTGTCTGAAAACAAGATTAGGGTCAATCAGTCATGAATGTGTTCATAAAGAATAGACGCTACTAAAAAGAAGGTATAATATATGTGTAAATTGTGTCTCGAAGATAATTTTAACCATCTACATTATATTATTTAGCTCACACACTACCTCTTATTCCATGATATGCACTTAGTCCAACTCTGACTTAATACCAGTGATGATAAATTCACGTCAGCAATATTTGGCCTTAGACAGCTACATTTCTGTGCTCGGATTTAATTTGGGAAGTGGATAAAATCCAAAGGGAAATCCTTTGCACTGATGTAGACACTACCATCCCAAGAAAGGCTATATCCAGTCTTGAAACCAAGATTAGATATATATATATCTCTGAACTCATTTTGTTAACCATTCCACACTTTGACTTCCTGTACTGCTCTTAGCAAATACCCCTGTTTGGACTAGTCAGACAGGAAAATGTCAATAGGCATGATGTGTAAACGTTGCACTTTTGATGAGATCAGTGTGTGGCTCTGAAAAGAGCCTTTTTGGGGGTCGGTTTAACCGGATCACGGTGTCTGCAGGTCTACTTGGCCTTGCCGGGCTTCTCGGTCTTCTTGGGCAGCAGAACCGCCTGGATGTTGGGGGGAGCACTCCGCCCTGAGCGATGGTCACTCCGCCCAGCAGCTTGTTGAGCTCTTCGTCGTTGCGGACGGCCAGCTGCAGATGACGGGGGATGATACGACTCTTCTTGTTGTCGCGAGCAGCGTTCCCAGCCAGCTCCAGGATCTCAGCGGTCAGGTACTCGAGCACAGCCGCCAGATAGACGGGGGCGCCGGCACCAACACGTACGGCATAGTTGCCCTTCCTCAGAAGCCTGTGGACACGACCAACGGGGAACTGGAGCCCGGCACGGGAGGAACGGGTCTTGGCCTTAGCCCGAGCTTTGCCACCGGTTTTGCCTCTTCCACTCATGGTTACGTGTTGTATTTTCTGTCGAGACGAAAATAATGTACAATGGAACCGGGAAACCCGAGGTTATATGTCCGCGGAGCACTGGGGGGAAGGGCTATGGGCGTCCAATCAGAAAAGAGGCTGCGAGCGGAGCGCGGGGCGCGCTTGAATTTGTATTTTGGCGGTTTTATTTCGTAAGGGTACATCTCTTGCCCAATAAAAGTCGTCGGTATTACTAAAG
>JAXDDX010000676.1:0-28106 GCA_034670405.1 Hoplostethus atlanticus
TCTTTTGTGGAATTTTTAAAAACTAAAAACACCAGTTTACTTTTTAGTTTAAATGGTCAAGATAAAATGCGTGTTTCGTTTGAAAACGTTTTGCCCCCATCTTAAAGGTGCAATAAGCAATTTTTCCCATTGATCAATTAAAATGCATATCTGAGGATACAGCTGAGACCTAGTGTGGGGCATGAACCAGGGTCACTCTTAGCCCCTCTGTGTGTTTTCAGAGTTTTCTAATGTTTGTTGTCAAAAACGGACCGGGCTTAGCTCCCCAACTGCCGCCCAGCTTCGGGACCCCTTCCAGAACTTATAAAATGAAACAGTCATCCCCAGTTCCATTCAACCTAGCAGTGCAGTTCATCATACGAATGGACTAGGGGTAACTTTTGGGCTCCCCTTTTTGGGAGGTGGAAGCACTGAGAGCCAAGAAGGGATTGAAGCATGACTCCGACTTGACTCTTTTTCCTGGACTTTTGAGTAACATCACATTCCTCTAAAATGTATTGTAGCGTCCCAGTGTGTGTCACATCATCGCGAGGAGTTCCCAGCATGCTCCAGGGCGCAGCAATGTTATGGTTCTTAGTGTTTAGTTATTGTTTGGTGTTCCAGGTAGAAATATATGATGTGTCCCATGTTTAATTCCTCTTATGTGTCAATAGCTGTTGTGGATGAATGCGTAGTAAATCATTATTGCCCGTATTACCCTGAATTTGTGAACCATGCCTCTTCTGCCTGCGCAGTCACACAGTCAGATTGACAGACCAGGCTCTCTCTGGTAGACAGCAGAGAATCAGAGTAGCATGGTAGCATAGTCACAAGTGGATACAGTTACAGCTCCGGTCAGTGTCGCTAGATTTAGCAACTTTTCAGACCCCCTTGGTGACTCTATTATTAAAAAGCGACTAGCAACAAATCTAGCTACTTGCTAAATGTTATTTGTTGACAGCCAATGCACAGCCACAGTTTGGGGACAAATTGGTACCACTTATGCACACAAATTTGTCCTGTCTGATATGGAATTAGATTTGGGTCAAAAGTATTAAACAAAATATTGACAATATCCAACAAAACATTTGAAATTGACAGCAAAATTAATTTCATTGCAAAGAAAAAGGGATCTCAAGAGCAAAACTTAAGCTCTAAGACAGAAAAAATGTACTGAAAACATAACATAGCTGCTCACTCAATTACACACAATACTCTTGTATTGTGTGTACCTTAAGGCTGCACTAGCTAAGAATGTTATGTAAAAATACACCGGTTATATCAACCCAAAAAGAGGGGCTGCACCAGAGAAGGGCTCCCATATCCCTGCTGTGGGGTTTGGCCACTTCTCCTCCCACAGGAAGTGATGAATCAAAACATGAACTGGACTCACCAACATCATCATGTCATATATTCTTTTGACCAGCAGGTGGCCCTAGTGTGCACTTGAAGCCTTGAGAAATGAATCCATTTTCAACACAATTGGCTGGAAAGCCTCAGTGCTTCAAAGCTTCATTTCAACATCACTATAATTTACCATATTCTGGATTCATTTCACAAACAACACATTTATTTATACATTACAAGCAACGGTGCAAATTTTCGTCTAGAAGGTGGGGGGCGGGGGGGGACCAACATTAGCGATGGCCAGTCCTTCTCTACTTTACTTTATTACTTTGACCTGTAGACACGATCCATCATAGATGTTTTTGTTGAATTAGGCCCACAACACCTCCAGATTTATACCAAAGAGATGAGCTTTGGAGAGGAGAGATGATCTCTGCTGTTAAGGAGTTTGTGTATCACTCTCAAGTTTTGATTCATCACTTGGGTGGAGAATATTTCCTGCCAGTGTCCATACCTAACAACAGAATTTCATTTGAATTCTACAGTATCTCAATTACGACTGTTGCAGCCCCACCTACATTTAGGCTGGTAAGATGGTGGTATTTGGACATAAAACTCTTACCTCGTGTAGCTTTACGCCGTAGCGGGGTGATTATCATTTGACTTGACCACTGATCTGAGTAGTTCTGTAATCAAATCTCAAGGTAATACATTGCCAGGCCTGTGATGATAAAACATTATTGGAAATGAGTGTCATGGATCAGTTTAACCCTCAAGCCTAAGCTATTTCTATACATCAGGCCAGGTAACCATCAGAGGAGTTCTTAGTCGTGTGTGTGTGCGCACAGTGTCAAGGTTCAAGGTTGGTGTGAGCCATTGAAAACACCTCACATGACATCCAAAGATCTCAAGGCTAACCTGGAGATGTGTGGGGCAATGGTTTCAGCCTGTACTATATGCCATACCATACGACACTGAACCAAGAAGGGCTTTATGGTCGAAGGCCACAGAAGACCCCAAGAAGAAGGACCGATTGATCTTTGCCAAGACCCACCTGGAAAAACCTGAATCCTTCTGGGAAAATGTTCTGTGTGCCGATGATACCAAATTAGAGCTCTTTGAAAATGCAGATCAGCACTTTTTTTTTACAGATGACAAAATTAAGCTTTTAAAGAAAAGTAGCTTTGCTGCTACTGGACTTCTTTAACGTATTAAGGGCATCATGAAATCAGAAGATTACCAAGGAGTGAAGACAGAAAGTTGTTTAAATATCCAATTATTTCAGAAGATATTGTACATTATCTGCATAAAACGCAAGGCTGTACTCTTGTATTATGCCAACCCACAAGTATATTCAGTATGTGTTTTATTTGTTCAGTAAAATTGAAATGAATGAGAAACAAGACCCTATTCAGAATTTTTCTGATTGATGCATTACCCTTAGAAGCCCTTAAACTCTCTCAAATGAAAATAGCCGTAGTTTATCTACTTTCACTTTATTGTAAGGAGGTGGAGATAGTGGAATCTTACAAGTTCCTGGGGGTGCACATCAACAATAAACTGGACTGGTGCACTCTTCTTTGCTGTTGTATGTTGGGGAGATGGCATCAAGGCAGAAGATGCCAACAGGATTAATAAACGGGTCAAGAAAGCTGGCTCAGTTGTGGGAGAGAGCCTGGACAGCCTGGAGGAGGTGGCTGAGGGGAGGATGAGGTCTAAGATCAGATCCATCTTGGAGAACCCATCCCACCCCCTCTATGATGAGATGAATGGGCTGAGAAGTTCCTTCAGCCACCGTCTCACTACTATTATTACAGGTGTCAATGTAACGATAAAGAACATATCACTGCATTAATTAAGATTGCTCAAGTTTAAAAAATAAACATAAGAAAAAAATAATTAGAAATAATTAAAAAAGGAGGAAAAATAATAGTGCTTGTTGGTTTGGTTAGGGCCAAATAACAATCCATTTTGCTTTGAGTTTTTGTGGTGTCTTTCCAATAGGTGATATATTGCTCTTTTTGTCTTCTCTCTCTCTCTCTCTCTCTCTCTCTCTCTCTCTCTCTCTCTCTCTCAGTCAGTGCCCTCCCTCCCTCCCCTTCCCTCTCTCTCCCCCAGTCAGTGTCCCCCACCCCCTTGTCACAGTCCTTCAGCAGGTTTGTGCTTACAGTTTTGAGAATGTGTTTAGTGCTTCAGGAATTGTGTTTAAGCAATTGAGAAAAACTGTAAAAAGTCTGATGGCGGTCGGCAGGAAAGACTTCCTGTAGCGCTCTCTGTCGCACCGTGGTGGGATCAGTCTGCTGCTTCATAACCATGTCATGGAGGGGGAGGGAGACATTATCCATGATGGCCAGAAGTTTGGCCAGCATCCTTCTCTCTGCCACCTCCTCCAGGGTGTCCAGATACATACATACAAATATACATTCATGTACATAAAAGTACATTTTGTGCAACAGTTGTGCAAATCAGTGCATCTCAAGTTACTATAAAACAGCATGAAACAAGTGACCAACAGGAGACGTTTGTAAAATGGACCACTGCAATCCACAGTTGTCCTTCGTTTCAGAGGAGAAGTGAGGAAAAAGCCGTTTCCTCAGCAGGACAGAGAGATGATCTTCTTTAAGCAGTAGTCAAACTCTGGCATCAGGCCACCCCGTTGTCTCCTGTATCGTTGTTTCTGCGGGAACAGGGGCAACAATTTCCTGCGCAGAGAGTAAAAACATGAAATGCAAGCAGATGTTAGCACTGGCTCCTGAAATGAAAAGTGTCAATTTGAAGCTCAGCGTCTTCCAAGGGTGTTATGGCAGAGGGAAGCAGGTTAATGATTTATTTTCATATAAATGATGATTTATGTGTTTGTGTTTTAAGTAACAACATAAGAAAATAAAAGCCACACTGCTGCCGGTCCTATTCACATGTTTTGGTGAAACTACACAACTTTATTTAATCTGCTTTACTTTCCAACTCCGCCTCAACTAAATATGACCAAATGTTGAGAATCAGTCAGTGCCTCTACCTAATGTAGCTACATCAAAACAGAAGTGAATTCTGAAATGGACAGACATTTTAATACTTTGAGATAAGGTGAGAGATAGTTCTAGTGTCATACAGAGGCAAGACATGTTTTAATACTAACCTCCAGTTTTCCCACGTTTTGCTGCACAGACGATTAGCACCAGGACAAAAACCAACCAACCAACCACCAAACCGACTGCTGGGACGACTGCCAGGTGGTTTCTGCCTGCAGGATCAGAGCTGATGGGCGAGAGTGGAGCAGCCTCTGGGAAACAGGACAGGAAAACACACACACACACACACAGGTCATGATTACTACTGAGACTCCAGCTGCAGGCTGACTCTCCTGCTACGTTCTCCAGTTTATACTCTTTTCTTTTTGATGTCCAAATAATCCTTGTTTCCATTTTTGGATTTTCATTGGAATATTTTCTCTCTCAGGCTCATTTAGGAAAGCTTGTCATTGTATTAAATAAATCACCCTTAACCAGATTAATAAAACCTGATTAGGATTCAGTCTCCATGAAACAAACCTCCTCTTTAAATTGTAATTGCTCATGACATGATAAACTCAAATCAAGTTGTTTTTCTCGGCTATTGTCAGAATTCATATTGATGGTTTTTTTTATATTTTACAATATTGTGTCCATACATAATCTATACTCATACATATTATTATATTATATTATATATACACAGCACATTTGATGTCTATTTGCTACATTGTTTATTTCCTCCTAATCTTTTCCTTCCTAAGAATTTGATTTGTACAATTCTTAGTTTCTACTGTTTTTATTATCTACTTTATTGTTTCCACTGTATACTTTTCTTTTTCCCTACTAAATCCTATCCTACTGCTGCAAAAGTAGGATAGGAATGGCGCTCTCACTACTACTACGAACAGTAGTAGTGTTTCTCCAACCATGTATCTTAACAGCATCCCAATGCCAGACGCAAGTTAAAAATGAACAGCAATTACATCAGATATGTGAGTTAGTTCAAAATGTACCTGTACAAAGTATTACAATCTTCATCTTCTGTGGTCTGTGTAACGCCATTTTTTTAAAATTGGAAATTTGAATTTTACAATAGTATAGAGTGAAGTGTCTTGTTTCTATTGGTTGGTTGGTGGTTGCAACAGGAGAAACAGCAGAAGTAAATATGACTTACCATACATTGTGAGTTGATATGATGTAGGAAGACCTCCTTGTTTAGGGTCAATTGTATAGATTCCTGAATCCTTTTTCTGCAGTCCTGTTAATGTAAAGAGCCCAGTGTCTTTGTCCCAGAGAACTCTGTCCCCGAACCTTTCCTTCAATATCTTGTTTTCTCTGTTATTCACCATAGCAATATTGTGTCGTTCATACAAAAGAAATCCAAACGTCATGACAGGGTCAGGTAGAGTGATGGATCCTCCCTCAGTGCATGTCCGGTTCTTCTTTACTTGCTGTGCAGCAGATGAGATCATTACTGTAAAACATTGGGTGATACAACAGTCAGTGCAAAAAAAGAAGAGAATGACACAAATTCATAAGTTATTCCTACATTAGACGATCATACAGCTCCATTCCTCCAGGGCACAGGGAAGATGGGAGATGGAGCTGGGATGTGATGCAACCAAACACCACCAGTATATGGAACTAGTAACTAAACTAAAATAGTAAACCCAGGGCCAACTGGTGTCAAATCTGAACACAGAACAAAAGTTTCATCATATTTGTGTCGTCCAATCACACACCTTTTCCAGCCAGTCTATATGTACAAAGCGCAAAAGGAATGTGTTGTTATTTCCTCTTTAGCCACTGAGATAACTGCTGTAAAACATCCAATAATAGTATTAATAGTAGCAGTATTATTAATAATAGTAAGAGTAGTATTAGAAGTAGTATTAGAATAACTTGAGTACTGTAAACACCAAACAGGGTGACATGGCTGAGTCTTTAATTTCTCTGTTGACTCATTTCCCCTTTAGCTACTGTGGAGATGGTGACGGATGACGCTCTCTCTCTCCCAAACTCGGTCTCAGTGTGCTCTCTCTCGCGCGCTCTCTCTCTCTCTCTCCCTCCCTCCCAAACTCGGTCTCAGTGTGCTCTCTCTCGCGCGCTCTCTCTCTCTCTCTCCCAAACTCGGTCTCAGTGTGCTCTCTCTCGCGCGCTCTCTCTCTCTCTCCCAAACTCGGTATCGTGTGCTCTCTCTCTCCCAAACTCGGTCTCAGTGTGCGCTCTCTCTCGCTCTCTCTCCAACTCGGTCTCAGTGTGCGCTCTCTCTCGCTCTCTCTCCAACTCGGTCTCAGTGTGCGCTCTCTCGCGCTCTCTCTCCAACTCGGTCTCAGTGTGCGCTCTCTCTCGCTCTCTCTCCAACTCGGTCTCAGTGTGCGCTCTCTCGCGTGTCACACTGGTGTTTCTCTCCCTCTGCCGTCTCTTGCCTGTGCGCCGCCTCTTGCCTGTGCGCCGCCTCTCCACAAAACTCGGTCCACAACTCTCTCCACAAAACTCGGTCCACATCTTTGCTTTTCTCCCTCTCTATGCCCTCTCCCCTGTCCGCCTGCTTGCGGCTCTTGCGCGGCTTTCCTCTTTCCTGTTCTGCTGTTTGAACCGCTAGACTTTCACCTCTTGGTAGTTTTTGATCAAACCAGACAGAGCCAGAGCTCCGGAGGACTCATCTGACAATAAAATAAAACTCCAACAACTGTTAACTACTCACACATAGTCGCTGCCGTCACCAACCACTTGATGTCCATCGTTATTAACAGACCGGATAGCTTCCAACCGTGGAGAGACGAGAGAAAAAGCACAGCAGCTACTGGAGGGCTCGTGTTAATATAGGAGTGGTGGCCACGCCAACCGGCGAACTGGCAAACGCGTCCTCTTATTCTCGGCGTATATAAACAGTGCAACCGCACTGTACTGTAGAGAGAGCAGGCAGCAGCCAGGCAGTGCAGCTCGGTCCACAACTCTCTCTCCACAAAACTCGGTCCACATCTTTGCTTTTCTCCCTCTCTATGCCCTCTCCCCTCTCCGCCTGCTTGCGGCTCTTGATTCAAGATTCAAGATTCAAGAAGTTTATTTGTCACATACACACACGAGGTGTGCAGTGAAATGTAAAGTGGCAATGCTCAGCAGAAATGTGGAAAGGGCAAAATAACAGGTTCACACTATTTACAATAAAAAAAACAACACAATATTTACAATAACAGCACTTTCTAAAAACATAGTAAAAAAGGTAAATTGTATGTATGTAATATAATATAAATTATAAATGATGTGTAGTCTTTACCTAAGTGTGTGTGAGTGTGCATAAGAGGGGCAGTGTGTGTGTCTGGGTGGGGGCCCTGGTGAGGTCAGAGTTCACAGTCCTGATGGCCTGAGGAAAGAAACTCCGTCTCAGTCTCTCTGTTTTGGCAGCGTGACTACGGAGGCGCTTGCCTGACCGCAGCAGCTGAAACAGTCCGTTGTTGGGGTGGTGAGGATCCTTCATGATCCTGCAGGCTCTGGTTCTGCACCTCCTGGTGTACAAGTCCTGCAGGGTGGGGAGTGTAGTTCCAATAGTGCGTTCAGCTGAACGCACTACTCTCTGCAGAGCCTTCCTGTCCTGAGCGGAGCTGCTGCCAAACCAGGCAGTGATGCTTCCTGTCAGGATGCTCTCTACAGCTCCAGAGTAGAAGGACTGAAGGATCCTCCGGGAGACTTTAAATTTCCTCAGTTGCCTGAGGTGGTAAAGGCGCTGCCTCGCCTTTCTCACCAGAGTGTCTGTGTGTGAGGACCATGTAAGATCCTCGGTGATGTGGACTCCCAGGTATTTATACCTGCTCACCCTCTCCACAGTATTCCCATTAATCCCCAGTGGTGAGTACGTCCTCTGTTGTTGTGTCCTCCTAAAGTCCACAATCAGCTCCTTAGTTTTGGTGACATTCAGGAGGAGGCTGTTGTCCTGGCACCAGAGTGACAGATCAGCAACTTCCTCCAGGTAGGCCTTCTCGTCGTTGTCGGAGATCAGGCCCACCACCACTGTGTCATCCGCAAACTTAATGATGGAGTTGGAGCTGAACCTGGCCACACAGTCATGTGTGTACAGGGAGTACAGTAGGGGGCTGAGGACGCAACCCTGGGGGGATCCTGTGTTCAGGGTGAGGGGGTTGGAGGTGTGTCTACCCACCCTGACCACCTGGGGCCTGGCGGTCAGGAAGTCCAGGATCCAGGCACACAGGGGGGTGTTCAGTCCCAGCTCAATCAGCTTGCCAGCCAGTCTGGTGGGGACTATGGTGTTGAAAGCTGAACTATAGTCAATGAACAGCAGTCTCACATAGCCCCCCTTCCGGCTGTCCAGATGAGAGAGTGTGGTGTACAGTACCTGGGAGACAGCATCATCCGTGGATCTGTTTGGACGATAAGCAAACTGCAGCGGGTTCATGGAGCAAGGGAGGAAGGTGCAGATGTAGTCCTTTATCAGCCTCTCGAAGCATTTCATGACCACCGAGGTGAGGGCCACCGGTCGGTAGTCATTCAAGCATGCTGGAGAAGCATTCTTGGGCACAGGGACAATAGTGGATCTCTTGAAGCAGGCGGGGACCACAGACTCAGCCAGGGAGATGTTGAATATAGTGGTGAACACTGGAGCTAGCTGATTAGCACAGGTCTTCAGTAGTCGCCCAGATATGCCATCCGGACCAGCAGCTTTCCTGGTGTTCACCCTCATCAGAGCCCTCCTCACACTGTGCTCGGTCACAGAGAGTGTGTGTTCATCCCCAGCGGTAGAACTCACTCCGGCTGCGCTAACGGTGATGTTGTTAGCCGGCGAGCTAGCGCTGTTGTTGCTAGCCTCAAACCGTGCATAGAATGAGTTCAGGTCCTCCGCTAGGGATGCGTCGGCACTCACAATTGCGGGGGGTCTGCCCTGGTAGTCCGTTATAGTCCGTAGCCCCTGCCATAGGCGTCTGGTGTCGCGCTGCTCCATCTGCGACTCCACTCTGTCCACTCTGCGGCTTTCCTCTTTGCTTTTCTCCCTCTCTTTGCTTTTCTCCCTCTCTATGCCCTCTCCCCTCTCCGCCTGCTTGCGGCTCTTGCGCGGCTTTCCTCTTTCCTGTTCTGCTGTTTGAACCGCTACACTTTCACCTCTTGGTAGTTTTTGATCAAAGCAGACAGAGCCAGAGCTCCGGAGGACTCATCTGACAATAAAATAAAACTCCAACAACTGTTAACTACTCACACATGGTCGCTGCCGTCACCAACCACTTGATGTCCATCGTTATTAACAGACCGGTTAGCTTCCAACCGTGGAGAGACGAGAGAAAAAGCACAGCAGCAGACTCAGAGAGCGACTGGAGGGCTCGTGTTAATATAGCAGTGGTGGCCACGCCAACCGGCGAACTGGCAAACGCGTCCTCTTATTCTCGGCGTATAGACCCTTTTAGCGCCTACGTCACGATTACGTCACGGTGTTAGCTGGAGGCAAAACAAAGCAAAATTGGAGGCATCACCTCACCTCAGAGCAGCAGAGTAAGAGGCTACCGTTCACCGAAAATGTCATCTTGCTGTGTTGTTGGATGCCAGAATCGAAGGAGAGGCTCCAACTTGAAATTTGATCGTATACCAGCTGCCACTGCCAGTAAAAAAAATCGAAGACAACTATGGTTAAACGCGATAAAACGAAAGGATTGGATTGAGGCGATCATCAAAAATGCTCGTGTTTGCAGCGCACACTTCATAGGTTAAATAAAGTATTGTCTGTTTTAGGTATGGATATGTGTCTAAAGATTTGTCATGCCCACCTAATCACAAATTGGGGAACTAGGAGGAATAACGTTAGGTGATTTCTCTCGTAACTCTCTTAGCGCATTAGCTAACTTTTAGTTGTAACGTTATGTGTGTCAGGTGTGTGTGTGTGTTCGGATCGCACGACACAAAACTCATCTGGTAAATCTTTGTATTTTAAGTCTTGTACATGACCATTCAGGACATAGTTATAGGCATCTAAAGATGTATACGCCCTCAGTTTCTCTTTACTATACACGCTTGGTTTCTCTATCAGGTAGGTGTACATGTCTGGCCATTCCACAGTATAGTCCTGTCAGATCGTCGGGTCGGCCAATCTGGTCCCGTTGGTTAATGTTAACTTGTTCAAGTAACACTCGCGGTCCTGGAGAGTGAGTGACCGTAAATATTCAGCGTTATTTTCTTCAGCCATGTTAAAAACAAGCCATGTATGTTATTATGAATGGTCAAGCAACAATAAGATGACGATGAGGAGGATTATTAATTAAAAAAAAAAATCAATCACCCCCTTATTCCCTCCTGCTGATATAGATGCCTATATTGATATAAGAGACATTTACATGTTTATTAGGCCTAAAACATAATATCAATAGCCTAATAATGAACAAAAACATTACCCAGAACATGAATAAGGATAAGAATAAGAATAAGAATAATGTCTTTGCATTGCCAGTTATAACTTTTTTGGCCTGGCGAACAATCAGAAACGGATGGAAATATTAACTTGGTTAAAGGATAAAAGAGTTTTTTGAAGGAGAACATAGATGGAAACGTGGAAATGACGCATTGTTGTTGATATTACTGTTAAAACGGTTTGGGGGGACTGAGCCCCCTTAGAAAATGGTGATTTTTTTGCACACGAAGCGTGCGCCCTTTTTTTTTTTGCTTCATTAATTAATTACATTTTATTTGATGCACTAGTAGGCAGCTAGTGACCAGAACATCTATAGGCCTGCATAGCCTTTTAGGAGGTATGGATACAATGTATTCAAGAAACGGACAGGAAATCCTCTCCATGACACTCGTTTCACTGAAACTACTGAGGACTCCTCAGTAGTAGTAGTAGTAGTAGTAGTTCCTCTCCGTCATGGAGATACTCCTCAGTGAGGAGTCTCCTGAAGCGCTATAAGTTCCTATGGGAATATTATAGTTATTTTTTCTCATGAGTTACTAGAAAATGCTGCAAATTTGCTTTAAGTTCAAATTTGTAGCATCTGATCTGATGGTGGCACATCTCTCTCTCTCTCTCTCTTTATGCCTTGCAATTCTCTGTAAATGTTTATTTGTTTATTCGAAATCATTATGTATGCCTATGAGTAGCCTTAGCCTAGTTAATGTTTAAAAATGAGATTTTCTAGGGGGGTCTGCAGGTCTAAAATCGACCCTGCGTCACGTTTATGTTTAATTAATGAGTATGCCCCTAACAGTGACAAGGATTCAAGACTGCCATGTTCAGATCAGGAGACTAGACGGCGCCGGACCCTGATCAGACCGACAACAACGTAGATTATCAACATGGAAAGCACGTTGCAACGAAAGAGAATATGTCTGCCTTAGTTGATATGGAGAATTAGACACAGATACACATGGCGCAGAATCTCTTTCTCACTAGTTCAACGGTTTGAACTAGTTTTCGTTCCTTTCATTGTCTCGTCGTCTACTAAAAGCCCCAATTATCGGAAATGCAAAACTATTAGATGATGCCTTTTATTTTGACAACAAAACAATCTGTTTTGTTTTTCAAAAACAAATCATCAATTGTTGTGTGCGATGCAATTAAAAGTGGCTTCGGAGACAAACACAGACACGCGCCAAGGAAAAGCAATTATACAGAAGAAATACACAACTGGAATGTGCTCTTGGAAAACAAAACTTTAGAAAATGTAACAAAAACTGCGGAATTACTGGACTGGAAATAAAACTAGATGATGTAATAACAAAGGATTAGAGGTATTATAGATAGACCAGGACCAACATGGTGGGACTTGTGGAGAAATGCACTAAATTCTTCATTCAATTACAAAACAGAAACAACTATGTGAGTGTACATATGTTTACATGTGGCTACTTATAAATTAGTGCAGGGATGCACTGTATACATCACATTTCTATTATAATACAGTTTTTAGGGGGGGAACAGAAATGTTTATTTACTCCTGAAAACCATTACTGATCGATTTATTTATTCCTGCCACTTGGGTTCATACTCCATACTTTTTTGTCTACATGTGTTTGTTTTCTTTTCTTTCTGCGTCTCTTTTCTGAACGTGCCATGTTTGGCAGATCCATGCATGTACTCTTTTCCTCTTTCTGTCTCATGTGGACTGTATTTTGGGGACAAAGTCGTTTTTGTGGAGTATAACTAAGTGTAAGTTATTTAATTATTTATTCCATAAAGGATTTAAAGCCTCATCTTGAATGTGTGGCACTGACTTGGTTGATTATTCACTCTATTTGTGACTGTTGACTGGTGGTGGTGTGATGTATTGGACTGCCATATATGGTAGATCCGGCCCAGGCTCTTTATCTTGAGTGGGTGTACAGTGGGGTATACCTACTGCTTTTCTTTCCCTGTGTGTGCTTGTTTTCTTTTCTTTCTGCGTCTCTGCCATGTTTGGTAGATTCATGTACTCTTTTCCTCTTTCTCTCTTATGTGGACTATAGCTGAGTGTAAGTTAATTCATCCTTTATTCCATAAAGGATTTAAAGCGTCAATTTCGATGTGCGGTACTGGCTTGTTTGTGACTTATCAAAACCTCGTTGATCGTGTCACCTTTCCCTCACTTATCGTACAGAGTAACATTTTATAATACACACAGAGCCTATATATGACTATGATTCACCACTGGGCACTATCCTCCTCCTCCGAGCCTCTTGGCATATTTGCAGCGTCGATGCGATCTAGCATTTCACAACCACTGTCCTTGTAGCCTTATTCATCGGTATAGAATGAATAGCCCTCCACTTTTTTCAGATTCATTTTACAATACATTTGCACACACCTTTTGACCCCCAAGGAAGACAAAACTAACAAAACAAGGAAATTGAGACTTTATCTCTTTCGGTTTCTGATTGTGCCACCTTCCACCTTATCGCTTTGCCTTCATTAAACTGGATTTTGAACATACACAAGAGTTCTGAAATTATTTCCGTGCAGAAGCTTAATCTCCCCAACAATATCTTGTAAAATAAATACTTTGTGAGTGATGAAAAGGACTGAACACACGTAACTCTGCAGGCAGTGTATTTTCATGTTGGTTGTGATGTGAAAAGATGTTATCAGCAAATCAATGATTCCTCTATCATATATCTATATCCTCTATGTTTGGATCTTAAACTGACAGTGGGCGGGGTTCACTAAGTATCTCTTCACGTATCTCTTGAAATGTTCGCTCCACGATATCCTTTGGGAAACGCAGTGTCAATTTGAAGCTCAGCGTCTTCCAAGGGTGTTATGGCAGAGCCCAAACTTTCATTGTGGGAAGCAGGTTAATGATTTATATTCATAATGATTTATGTGTTTGCTACATTTCAAACGAACACCAATAACAGGGGTCTGCAGGTTTCAGAAAACCAAATTTAAGACTTCTTGAGACCATTTTAAGTCTACCTGGAATAGACCAATTATACAACCAAAATAAAGAAAGAATAAGCTGGTCAAACAAAAAACCCAGACTACTTCTGATTGAACATAATGAAAGATCTGATACTAATGACGTATAAGAACAAGACACTTAGTTTAGGTACAAGATGACCGACTGTGTTTAGTAAAGCAGATGAAAACAAAACCTGTTTGACAGGCATGTGAGTCAAACCCTCTGTGACCAAGTGGTAGGATAAGTACATAAGAAAATAAAAGCCTCACTGCTGCCGGTCCCATTCACATGTTTTGGTGAAGCTACACAACTTTATTTAATCTGCTTTACTTTCCAACTCCGCCTCAACTAAATATGACCAAATGTTGAGAATCAGTCAGTGCCTCTACCTAATGTAGCTACATCAAAACAGAAGTGAATTCTGAAATGGACAGACATTTTAATACTTTGAGATAAGGTGAGAGATAGTTCTAGTGTCATACAGAGGCAAGACATGTTTTAATACTAACCTCCAGTTTTCCCACGTTTTGCTGCACAGACGATTAGCACCAGGACAAAAACCAACCATAGGCCGACTGCTGGGACGACTGCCAGGTGGTTTCTGCCTGGAGGATCAGAGCTGATGGGCGAGACTGTAATAGCCTCTGGGAAACAGGACAGGAAACACACACACACACCACACACACCACACACACAGGTCATGATTACTACTGAGACTCCAGCTGCAGGCTGACTCTCCTGCTACGTTCTCCAGTTTATACTCTTTTCTTTTTGATGTCCAAATAATCCTTGTTTCCATTTTTGGATTTTCATTGGAATATTTTCTCTCTCAGGCTCATTTAGGAAAGCTTGTCATTGTATTAAATAAATCACCCTTAACCAGATTAATAAAACCTGATTAGGATTCAGTCTCCATGAAACAAACCTCCTCTTTAGATTGTAATTGCTCATGACATGATAAACTCAAATCAAGTTGTTTTTCTCGGCTATTGTCAGAATTGACATTGATGTTTTTTTATATTTTACAATATTGTGTCTATACATAATCTATATTCATACATATTATTATACATACCTATATTTATGTCTGCTTATATTTACCTATATTTACTACTTATATATACACAGCACATTTGATGTCTATTTGCTACATTGTTTATTTCCTCCTAATCTTTTCCTTCCTAAGAATTTGATTTCTACAATTCTTAGTTTCTACTGTTTTTATTATCTACTTTATTGTTTCTACTGTATACTTTTCTTTTTCCCTACTAAATCCTATCCTACTGCTGCAAAAGTAGGATAGGAATGGCGCTCTCACTACTACTACGAACAGTAGTAGTGTTTCTTCAAGACAAGTGGCAGAGAAAATAAATAAGTACACACACTAGTATTAAAAAGTACAAAATTACAACACATTCATGCAAACAGCATGTAAAACTACAGAAGAATTTTAAATGGGACACTTTCTAACCATGTATCTTAACAGCATCCCAATGCCAGAAGCAAGTTAAAAATGAACAGCAATTACATCAGATATGTGAGTTAGTTCAAAATGTACCTGTAAAAAGTATTACAATCTTCATCTTCTGTGGTCTGTGTAACGCCATTTTTTTTAAAATTGGAAATTTGAATTTTAGAATAATATAGAGTGAAGTGTCTTGTTTCTATTTGCCCTGAAATAACTTGTGACCACAGTATGGTTGCAACAGGAGAAAGAGCAGAAGTAAATATGACTTACCATACACTGTGAGTTGATATGATGTAGCAACGTCTCCTTCTTGTATGATATAGATTCCTGAATCCTTTTTCTGCAGTCCTGTTAATGTAAAGAGCCCAGTGTTTTTGTCCCAGAGAAGTCTGTCCCCAAACCTTTCCTGTATTTCCCTGTTATTCACCATAGCAATATTGTGTCGTTCATACAAAAGAAATCCAAACTTCATGACAGGGTCAGGTAGAGTGATGGATCCTCCCTCAGTGCAGGTCAGGTTCTTCTTTACTTGCTGGGCAGCAGATGAGATCATTACTGTAAAACATTGGGTGAATCAACAGTCAGTGCAAGATCAATAACATTGCAAAAAAAAGAAGAGAATGACACAATTTTCATTTCATAAGTTATTCCTATACATTAGACCATCATACAGCTCCATTCCTCCAGGCCACTGTCCAACATTCTTTTTTTAAAGATTTTTTTTTACGTTATTGGTGGAACAAGATGACATGCGACATAGGTCCTGGGCCGGATTATCGCGGTTATGTGGTACAACTGAGCCATCAGGATGCCTGGTCCAACATACTTTAACAATTTTGTTCAATCGAATTTTTTGTATTATTCTCAAATTTAAATGTTGTTTAAATATAATTAAATTATCTCTGAAATCTTTAGCTTGGTTTATTCAGCTGGCCTTAGCATGAGAGGGGGCGGGGTAGGTTTTGTTTGGGATGGCCGGCGATGGTCTGTTGGCATGGCATGGCCTCACAATCGGGCGCAGTAGAGGAGGTTTTTTAACTTCGCCATGTACTACGGTGCGTATACCGGAGAGTTGTGTGGAAGATGTGATACAAGCGGTCGGTGAACAGGTAGGATGCGAAAACCTTATATGCGTCAAGGATGAGACAGTAGTGGTTGTCTTCAAGAAAGAGAGCTTGAAAGAGTAGGTTGAAAAACATGAATTTGTGGTGATATGATGCAGATATTGTGCATAATGTATTTCTTGCGCATGCGGACGCCCAGTTTTTTCCGCCCCGAGCGGGGGGTAATGCTTGAATCAACATGAATTAAATCATTATTAAGATCTATCAGGATTCAGGACGCTCGACACCTCAGATTAGTTAATGGTAGTGAATTAATACCTTTGTACATAATGATTTGGTATTAATTTAATATGTTAACACCATTCATTAATATATTAATTAGATTCAAGATTCAAGATTCAAGAACTTTATTTGTCACATACACACACGGGGTGTGTAGTGAAATGAAAAGTGGCAATGCTCAACGGGAATGTGCAAAAGGGCAACAGTACACAGTATTTACAATAAAAAAACAACACAATATTTACAGTATTACAGTAATTACAGTAAGAGCTCTTATATAAAAAAAACAACACAATATATACAGTAAGAGCACTTTGGAAATGAAAATATAGTAGTAAGGGAAATTGTATGAATGTAATATACTATAAATTATGTGTAGTCTTTACCTAAGTGTGTGTGTGCATAAGAGGGGCAGTGTGTGTGTCTTGGTGGGGGCCCTGGTGAGGTCAGAGTTCACAGTCCTGATGGCCTGAGGAAAGAAACTCCGTCTCAGTCTCTCTGTTTTGGCAGCGTGACTACGGAGGCGCTTGCCTGACCGCAGCAGCTGAAACAGTCCGTTGTTGGGGTGGTGAGGATCCTTCATGATCCTGCAGGCTCTGGTTCTGCACCTCCTGGTGTACAAGTCCTGCAGGGTGGGGAGTGTAGTTCCAATAGTGCGCTCGGCCGAACGCACTACTCTCTGCAGAGCCTTCCTGTCCTGAGCGGAGCTGCTGCCAAACCAGGCAGTGATGCTTCCTGTCAGGATGCTCTCCACAGCTCCAGAGTAGAAGGACTGAAGGATCCTCCGGGAGACTTTGAATTTCCTCAGCTGCCTGAGGTGGTGTTACGTCCCCAGATGGCGGTCTAGGGTCGGAGGGGAGTAACACAGAAATTGATGGGTAGTGCTTTGTCAGTAACAAAAAGGAGATTTATTGAACAGGGGTCAACTAAACAACACAAGGGAGCAACTGAACTTCGGGGGAAGCCAAGGCCAAAATAATAAACAAAAGCAACACACCCTGACCAGAAAAGAAAAGGTACTAAGCCTAGACAAAAGTAAAAACACACAGTTTAGGCTTCCTACTCTATATAACACAAGAAAAGGTGATTCAACAGAAATGGCAGCGTACCCCCCCTACTGAGCTCCAACAAGCATAGGGTTCAACAACTGCAATGCAAGAAACACCCAACACTGCTAGCGGTAAACGGCAACAACATTCAGGCTGCAGCATCAGTGGCCATCAGGGCCCGGAGTGGAGCCTCCTCCTGGCTTTTATGCCACTACTCGTTGGGGTTGAGATGAGGGTCAGGTGTGCGCACTTTGGGCGGTGGCCAACCAGAGCAGGAGGGCAAGTCTGGAATGGGACACACCTACAGACACATAGGACACGACACACACACACACACACACACCCCAAAACACAGGCCTCATGTAGGGGCCGTAACACCCCCTCCCATATGACCAAACTTCTAGTTTGGAATACGAATAGTCAGAGAATATACAGTAATACAATACAATATACCACAGAATACATACCAAGCTTGTCACGTCATACATGGTAGTCTACTCACGGGACAGTGCATCCGCAACTACGTTATCAACCCCTTTCTTATGTCGTATGTCCAAGTTGTATCCTTGTACCAGCAGTGCCCAGCGCATCAGCTGTTGGTTGTGATTGTACATCCGTGCCAAAAACACCAACGGATTATGGTCGGTGTACACAACCACTGGTGCAGAATTGGACCCCACGTACACTTCAAAATGCTGCAGGGCCAACAGCAAGGCAAGGGCCTCCTTCTCGATGGTCGAATAGCCTAGCTGGTGCCGCTTGAATTTGGTGGAGAAGTAAGACACCGGGTGGCAAAGGTTGTCAGCACCATCCTGGAGCAGCACAGCTCCAGCCCCGGAAGCACTTGCATCCACCTCCAGCTTAAAAGGTCGAGAGAAGTCAGGGGCAGCCAACACAGGAGCACTGCATAGGAGAGACTTGGCACACTCAAATGCATACTGGCAATCATCGGACCACACAAAAGGTTTCTTTGGGCTGCAAAGGTTTGTTAATGGGGCCACGACCACAGAAAAGTTCCTGCAGAAGCACCGGTAATATCCAACCATCCCGAGGAAACGGCGAAGCTCACGCCTTGTGGTAGGTACAGGATAGTGTAGGACTGCTGCCACCTTTATGTCCACGGGGCGTACCTGCCCATGGCCAACCTGCTTACCGAGGTAGGTGACAGTCGCTTTCCCAAACTCACACTTTGCCAGGTTCAGAGTGAGAGATGCTTCCGCAAGGCGGTCGAACACATTTGCCAGGGATTTGAGGTGGTCCGGCCAAGTGGAAGACCATGTCACTACGTCATCAAGGTACACATTACAATTGGGCACATCACCAAGCACCGTGTTCATAAGCCGCTGGAAAGTGGCGGGGGCATTACGCATTCCAAATGCCATCACTGTGTACTGCAGGAAATGGTCTGGGGTGACAAAGGCAGATATTTCAGAAGCACGAGGGGTTAATGGCACTTGCCAGTAACCTTTTAGCAAGTCAAGTTTCGTTATGAACACTGCTGAACCCAAGTTATCAATACAGTCCTCCATGCGGGGTAATGGGAAAGAGTCAGGCACAGTGACCGCATTCACCTTGCGGAAATCTGTGCAGAATCGAGGAGAACCATCGGATTTAGGAGTCAACAAGCAGGGAGAACTCCAGGGACTACAACTACGCTTCGCCAACCCATTCTCAATCAGATACTGAACCTCTTTTTTCATTAGTTCCCTCTTTGGCATGGGACAACGATATGCATGTTGCTTAAGTGGGGTGGCATTACCCACATCAATATCGTGCTCAACCACCGTGGTACGGGAAGGCACGTCACTAAAGAGCATGGGATATGACCTAATTAACCCACTCAAATCATCCTTCTGCCTGTCAGAAAGATAGCGCAACTGATTGTCTAAGTCAGCCAGCATTTCGGAGTTCGGCAACCTGCCACATTGCTGAACATCCCTCAGCCACTTCAAACCGTCGTCATCTGCAGTAGGTGCAGGGCAAGACACTAATGAGACAGAAGCTTTGGCGCTTGGCGTGTTGACTGAAGTACCTGGTGTGATCACTTGAGGGGAGTCCCCTCTGGAATGAAACTGCTTTAGCATATTAATATGACAGAGGCGCGTTTTTCGCCTTCGTTCAGGAGTGTGGATTATGTAATCTGTGTCACTGAACTTGCTCTTCACAATGTATGGGCCAGAGAAACGTGCACTGAGGGCTGAACCAGGGGTAGGCAATAATACTAATACCTTATCCCCAGGCTGGAAACTTCTTTCAACAGCCTTTCTGTCGTAATGGCGCTTCATTTTACCTTGGGAAGAAGCAAGCATCTCCTTCGCCAAGGAGCAAGCACGGTGCAACCGCTCCCGACACTGTGTGACAAAATCTAGCACTTTGACTTTAGGGGCAGTATCAGCAGACAGAAATTTTTCCTTGAGCACTTTCAATGGACCACGCACACTATGCCCAAACACCAGCTCAGCAGGACTGAAACCAAGAGATTCCTGCTTAGCCTCACGAATGGCAAAAAGGGCTAAGGGTACGCCTTCATCCCAATCCTTGCCTGTTTCCCAGCAATACTTCCTAAGCATCGCTTTTAATGTTTGGTGCCAGCGTTCGAGTGCACCTTGCGACTCAGGGTGGTATGCACTAGATATCCTCTGAGAAATACCCAGAGACTGCAAAGTCTGCTTAAAAACTTTGGACATAAAATTTGTTCCTTGGTCACTTTGCACAACCTTAGGCAAGCCGAAGGTAGAGAAGAATTTGATTAGTGACTTTGTAATCACTGGTGCACTAATTTTCCGCAGAGGAATAGCCTCAGGAAAACGAGTGGCTACACACATGATAGTCAGAAGAAACTGGTTACCAGACCTAGTTTTTGGCAATGGGCCGACCCAATCTACCATAACATGCTCAAAAGGCTCACCAATGGCAGGTATGGGGCAGAGAGGAATGGGCGGCACAACTTGATTCGGCTGGCCGCTAACTTGGCAGGTGCTACAAGTCTTGCAAAATCTTGCTACATGAGACTTCAGTCCTGGCCAAAAGAAATACGTAAGTATGCGGTTATACGTTTTTGTGATGCCCAAGTGTCCAGACCAGGGATGAGTGTGCGCCAACTCAAGAACATGTTGTCTGTAGGCAGCAGGGACAACAATTTGGCGCACCATACCCCACTCATCACAGTTATCATGTAAGGGCCTAGGTACCCACTTGCGCATCAACACCCGGTCAGCAAGGTAAAATGAGTGCAATTTGCCCCTGCCCTCACTTAAGCCTGTAGCCTCTGTGAAGCATTTTGCGAGTGTTTTGTCACCTTTCTGTGCAGCTATCAGTGCCTCACGTGTCATGGGCAACTTTATCTCTGTCTGAGCTATGGGTTCATCGGACACTTCCTTCTCCCTAGACTCTACACCATTACCACCAGGTAATCTATCCTCTTCAAAAACAGAGGCAAGCATAGAGTCAGCTAGGTCTATACTTTCCATCTGTTTTCGGGCTTGACTTCTTGTCAGGACACTAGCCGAAAACACATCTGGGTAATCTCTCAGCACCGCATCTGCATCAAGTTCTGGGGAGTCTACTACCTCAGGTAGTGGTCGTACCTTACCACCCGCTATGTCATTTCCCATAATGAAGTCAACACCCTTTATAGGGAACGAGGGCCGAACAGCTACCGGAAAACAACCAGAGATCAAGTCTGACTGCAAATGAATGCGATGGAGGGGAACAGGCATCAATCCCATCTCAATACCTTGTACTATGGCACTCAGATTACATGAGGTCTCAGAACTCAGGGGCAGGACGTCAGCCAACAGGAAGGACTGCGAACCACCTGTATCCCTCAAAATTTTGACTGGCCGCTGATCCTCGAGTTTTCCTGTTAAGGAAACAAACCCTTCAAAGATAAAAGGCTTAAAACATGCATCAGGTACCACAAGCTTATCTGGTGTTGGCTGGAGACCTAGAGAAGGTACGGTCTTAATCAAGCACATACCCTTGGTCTGATTACCCTGTGGGGAACGCTGTCTACGTTTTAGTGCTCTGCAGTCAGCAATGACATGCCCAGCCTTGTGACAATAGAAACATTGCCTCTCAGATGTTGGACCTTGAGAAGAGGACCTTGGGTGAGGAGACTGGAAATCACCACTCTTCTTTTCTGAAGAATCATGTAGGGTATAGGGTTCACGCTTAACTACAAACACACTTTTATGAGTCAGCGCAAACTCATCTGCTAAGACAGCAGCTTGTTGCAGCGTGTTTACTTTCTGCTCATTTAAGTATACTGTTGCCCGCTCTGACACACAACTTTTGAACTCCTCCAGCAACATCAATTCGCGTAATGAGGTAAAATCTGTGGCTTTGCTGGCCACACACCACCTATCAAACAGGGTCCCCTTCTCCCTAGCAAACTCCATAAAAGTCTGGGAAGGTATTTTCCTTAAGTTTCGGAACCGCTGTCTGTACGCTTCAGGAACCAACTCATAAGCCCTAAGTATAGCACTTTTAACAGTATCATAGTTAAGGCTATTCTCTAAAGACAGGGATGAACAAGCTTCCTGCGCTCTGCCAGTTAGTTTGCACTGCAGTAGCAAAGGCCATACATCCTTTGGCCACTGTAAGGCAGCAGCCAGGCGCTCGAACACACTAAAATAAGACTCTACTTCAGTTTCCCGAAAAGGAGGCACGAGGACAATATGTTTACTGACATCGAATGCAATAGTGGATGGAGTTGAATGTGCGGACACATCAGGAGGAACTGCAGGGACCACATCTGTGTTTCCTGAGACAGAGGGAAGCACTTTAGGTGGATTAAACATATCACCAGCTCTCACCTGGGACTGTAACTCCAACTCACGCATTCTCACTGCGGTGTCTGCTTCAATTCTACGAAGCTCAAGCTGGAACTCCATCTCTGCTTTTCGAGCCTCAGCCTTCTCCTGGGCTTCAAGCTGGAGACGAGCCAAGCGAACTTTCAATCGGGCAGACACAGGGGAAGAGTCAGCAGAGAGCGGGTCAAAAGGAGGCAAGGTAAAAGGTGGCTTTGCCTCAACCCGTGACACAGGAGTAGTCACGGTCAGCCCTCCTCTCGGAGACTCAGGTGCCCCTGCCCGGTCAGTCTCTGGTTGCGCTACAGGGTGGACTGGCAATACGATAACCCCCTCATTAATTAAACCCTCCACGACAGTTGTTTTTAGCTCCCCCTTAAGCAAAGATGTCAAAACAGAAATGCCATAATGCTCAGCTATGACAAACAAGTCATCTTTCCTACATTTATCAAGTTTTTCAAGTGTCGGGCTATTCACAAATGCAGCCAAATCAAAGAGAGACATCTTCGACTTACACTTCCACCAAAACTATACAACAGATAAATGGGAACTGGATCCCGGACGAGCCCCCAATTATGTTACGTCCCCAGATGGCGGTCTAGGGTCGGAGGGGAGTAACACAGAAATTGATGGGTAGTGCTTTGTCAGTAACAAAAAGGAGATTTATTGAACAGGGGTCAACTAAACAACACAAGGGAGCAACTGAACTTCGGGGGAAGCCAAGGCCAAAATAATAAACAAAAGCAACACACCCTGACCAGAAAAGAAAAGGTACTAAGCCTAGACAAAAGTAAAAACACACAGTTTAGGCTTCCTACTCTATATAACACAAGAAAAGGTGATTCAACAGAAATGGCAGCGTACCCCCCCTACTGAGCTCCAACAAGCATAGGGTTCAACAACTGCAATGCAAGAAACACCCAACACTGCTAGCGGTAAACGGCAACAACATTCAGGCTGCAGCATCAGTGGCCATCAGGGCCCGGAGTGGAGCCTCCTCCTGGCTTTTATGCCACTACTCGTTGGGGTTGAGATGAGGGTCAGGTGTGCGCACTTTGGGCGGTGGCCAACCAGAGCAGGAGGGCAAGTCTGGAATGGGACACACCTACAGACACATAGGACACGACACACACACACACACACACACCCCCAAAACACAGGCCTCATGTAGGGGCCGTAACAGGTGGTAAAGGCGCTGCCTCGCCTTTCTCACCAGAGTGTCAGTGTGTGTGGACCATGTCAGATCTTCGGTGATGTTGACTCCCAGGTATTTATACCTGCTCACCCTCTCCACAGTATTCCCATTAATCCCCAGTGGTGAGTACGTCCTCTGTTGTTGTGTCCTCCTAAAGTCCACAATCAGCTCCTTAGTTTTGGTGACATTCAGGAGGAGGCTGTTGTCCCGGCACCAGAGTGACAGATCAGCAACTTCCTCCAGGTAGGCCTTCTCGTCGTTGTTGGAGATCAGGCCCACCACCACTGTGTCATCCGCAAACTTAATGATGGTGTTGGAGCTGAACCTGGCCACACAGTCATGTGTGTACAGGGAGTACAGTAGGGGGCTGAGGACGCAACCCTGGGGGGATCCTGTGTTCAGGGTGAGGGGGTTGGAGGTGTGTCTACCCACCCTGACCACCTGGGGCCTGGCGGTCAGGAAGTCCAGGATCCAGGCACACAGGGGGGTGTTCAGTCCCAGCTCAATCAGCTTGCCAGCCAGTCTGGTGGGGACTATGGTGTTGAAAGCTGAACTATAGTCAATGAACAGCAGTCTCACATAGCCCCCCTTCCGGCTGTCCAGATGAGAGAGTGTGGTGTGCAGTACCTGGGAGACAGCATCATCCGTGGATCTGTTGGGACGATAAGCAAACTGCAGCGGGTCCATGGAGCAAGGGAGGAAGGCGCAGATGTAGTCCTTAATCAGCCTCTCGAAGCATTTCATGACCACCGAGGTGAGGGCCACCGGTCGGTAGTCATTCAAGCATGCTGGAGAAGCATTCTTGGGCACAGGGACAATAGTGGATCTCTTGAAGCAGGCGGGGACCACAGACTCAGCCAGGGAGATGTTGAATATAGTGGTGAACACTGGAGCTAGCTGATTAGCACAGGTCTTCAGTACTCGTCCAGATATGCCATCTGGACCAGCAGCTTTCCTGGTGTTCACCCTCGTCAGAGCCCTCCTCACACTGTGCTCGGTCACAGAGAGTGTGTGTTCATCCCCAGCGGTAGAACTCACTCCGGCTGCGCTAACGGTGATGTTGTTAGCCGGCGAGCTAGCGCTGTTGTTGCTAGCCTCAAACCGTGCATAGAATGAATTCAGGTCCTCCGCTAGGGATGCGTCGGCACTCACAATTGCGGGGGGTCTGCCCTGGTAGTCCGTTATAGTCCGTAGCCCCTGCCATAGGCGTCTGGTGTCGCGCTGCTCCATCTGCGACTCCACTCTGTCCCTATACCTCCTCTTGGCCTCCTTCACCGCCCTTCTCAGTCCATAGGACGCTGCCTTGTGCTCGTCCATGTTGCCGGATACAAGACCGGAGTTATAGGCAGCAGTGCGGGCGTTCAAAGCGTCGCGGATGGATTTATCAACCCACGGTTTTTGGTTAGGAAAGGACCTAACTTTCACCGTAGGGACGATGGTGTCCACTAGCATAGCTATGAAGCTCGTTACTACTTCCGTAAACTCGCTGACGTCCCTGGAACTGGATTGGAACATGTCCCAGTCGACGTCACGCAGAGCGTCCTGTAGCTCAGCCTCTGATTGGTCAGACCACCGCTTTACGTCCCTCGTCACTACCGCTTCCCGTGCTATCCTTTGTTTATACTCCGGTAGCAGGAAAATGGCGGCATGGTCTGATTTGCCGAACGGAGGGAGAGAGACAGCCTTGTAGCCTCTCTTGAACGGCGTATAGCAGTGGTCCAACGTTCTTTCCCCTCTGGTAGCACACGTAATGTGCTGGTGAAAGTTCGGCATGACTTTCTTTAGGTTCGCCCTATTAAAGTCCCCAGCCATATTAGGGATATCAACTCAGTTTACAAGGCACAAAAAAAGACAGACCAACCAGTCCGGCAACAGGGACATGAACTGACTGGCCAGAAGACTCAGGAGACAGAACCTGATTCCTCTCCTATTTGTGACCTTATTATAAAGTGTTGCCTTTTAAAGCTTGCAGATATATCGCCATTGTTTATGATCCCACTTGCAGGGTCTTGATACAGAACATGAACCCAACAGAGAATCACCACAATTGAAATATTTCAAGAACTGAGGCATGAAGTCCCATTGCATTTATCAAAAGCCTTCTCGCAATCATCTATGAATATGAACCCGGTATCTTGAAGATCATCAATTCAATTCAGGAAGATCCAGATGTGAAATATTTTTCTGTTGTGAAGATGTTTCTAGAATCTACCTGGGGAGTTAATGGCCGTGTTACGGCGATCAGGCGGTCATGATTTTGAGTTAAATCAGCGTATTTCCCCGGCACTGGCCACCACTGTAACAAACGTAGTGGCAGACAGACAAAAACTCAAAGTCATAAATCAACTCAGGCCACTCTGCTCTTGCACTGGAAAAAGACACATTGTTACATCAGTCACAGTTTGCCGTGGGGCGAACCGGTTTACCAGCCTGACTCCGGGCTCACCCACACGCCCTCCCGTCTGCCACACAACCAAAACCATAATAATAATAATAATAATAATAAACAGAGAAGAAATAGGTATGAAAACATTAATTTTGAAATTATTTTGTATGTTTCTCTGTGTATCAGTGAAAACAAAAACTATAGTAATGAACGTGTTTGAACCCCAATACCTTTCAACACATTTATATGGCTCATTTGGTGCCTGTTACGGCTAAATCCCCCCGAGTCAAGCCATAACATAAAAGAGACGGACAACAAAAGTAAGGTGCAAAAAGTAAATTAGTGTATTTAGAAGAATAGAAGAATAGAATAGGCTAAATGTATGTCTGCAATAAATACAAGATACACAGAAACAAAAATATTATAAAAGACATTTACAGGACATTTTTATATTTAAAAAATATATAAATCAGGCAAAACTGCAGGCTTTGCAGCACATATTAAAAAAAGCTTTATCTGCATTATCTTTCGGCCCCAGCATCCCATACTTTTTTTTTTTAAAGAAGCTAGACCTATGTCTTTTCTACAACGCTCTAGATATTTAACATAAATGTTAAAATAATAAATGTAGAATCAAATCAAACATCTTACATGTGCCATTTAAACATATGTCTACATTCAAAATCTACATGCAACAACAGGAAGTGCATTGTTGTGTAGATATTGTTGAAAAGACATTATCAGCAAATCGATGATTCCTCTATCATATCATGTCTATATCCGCTATGATTGGATCTTCAAGTATCTCTAGAAAATTTCACTTCAGAGAGAGGAGCCCCCAGTGAGCACTGGCTCAAGTGGACCTCCAGGTATCAGATCAGAATCACCTTTATTCGCCAAGGTACAGTACATGTACTAGGAATTTTACTTGGTGTTCTTTGTGCAGTTCAGTTCGCATTTATTATGAACTAGGAATTCAATTGGTTTTATGTATATGTTGACTATATTTATTGGTTACATGTAATCAGATTTTGATTAAAAAACTAATTTTAATGATGTATCTGTCTGTGTCTTTGTATCCCTGATGATACAGTGATAGAGAATGTGCTCATAGTGCTGCAGAGCGCCATAAGCTGAGCTCAGAACAGTAGTACTCTCTAGCTTGGGACACTTGTACTTTTGTACCTATACTGTAAGCTTCTTTGTTACTTACCTGCAGGAATAAGAATAAAATGTTGGATACACTGAATATTATTTAATCTATTCCACCATTGCCTGAATTCCAAATAATAGAGTTATGTGTTGTAGGTGCCTAAAATAGCCCCTTTATTTTCTAGTTAGAAGCATTTTTATGTTCATATAATAGTGATTTCTGTGCCACCCCAAAATGACCACTGGTCCCATCCCATATATATATATATATGATTTAGCTCTGCCGCAGAAGAGCTTCCCTATGTAAACCTCTAATTGTTGAGCGTGTTTAACTTTCCATCACACTGACTGGCCGTTATTCAATATTTAATAAAAGGCCAATTTATGGGCAAACCGATTTATTTGTCTAACCCGTACAGAGGCACAGGTAAGATGGGAGATGGATCTGGGATGTGATGCAACCAAACACCACCAGTATATGGAACTAACTAAACTAAAATAGTAAACCCAGGGCCAACTGGTGTCAAATCTGAACACAGAACAAAAGTTTCATCATATTTGTGTCGTCCAATCACACAGCCGTCTATATGTACAAAGCGCAAAAGGAATGTGTTGAGTTATTTCCTCTTTAGCCACTGAGATAACTGCTGTAAAACATCCAATAATAGTATTAATAGTAGCAGTATTATTAATAATAGTAATATTAGAAGTAGTATTTAAATAAAAAAAAATAAAATGAAATAAAAACACTGGTTTAACACCACAATCTACACCCAGCTTCTCTCCACACAGTGTCCATTCTTCCACGTGGTTTTCTTCTTCGTGGTTTTGAACTTTTATACATTGTGTATACGCTGCTTGCCCAAACTCGGCATCTATTGCACACCCGACCGTCCTGGTAGGGGGATCCCTCTCTGAGTAGCCCCTCCCAAGGTTTCTCACATTTTTTCCTAAAATGTTTTGTGAGAGTTTTTTTCCTTGGGACTTGGGT
>JAXDDX010000677.1:0-28083 GCA_034670405.1 Hoplostethus atlanticus
AACAACCACTAATTGGGAATAGTTGTAAACAGAATGTGGCGAAGGAAGTGGCTAGCAGGCTAGCTTGCAATGTAGCCTAGCCAGGCTCCTCTCACACGTGTAGCGCTTTTTCAAATTCACCACGGCTTTGTTTTAATAACTCCTATTTACATCATAGATTTATCTATTCACAAATCATATTTGTCATATTTTAATATTCAAACAGTTAACTTTCAAAGTGTAAAGGCTGAGTTCTAGAAAATAATGATAAAAAGGATGTCACATTAAGAATGCGGTGGGGAAAAAACAAAACAAAAAAAGAAATAGACAAATTGTGGCATGACAAAATAAAGAAGTTGAGAAACAGTACAACATACAGCACTGATATGTCTCACAGGCTTATGAGGTGATGAAAAAATTACAGGTTGTGTGTGTGTGCAAAAATAGCACAGTTGACAAAAAATCAATGAGAATATCTACAATTGTGATTGCATTATTGTAAAGAGATAATATAAATCTGAATATGATTGATAGAAAATGAGATAGCTCTCCCTAAACAATTGTTCTACTTGTCTAAATCTAAAACATTATACCGTTGTGTATTTCATATAAGAGAACATCTTCACTGCACAGTTCAAATATAATACACTGTGGTTTGTTATACTTTTTTCCCCAACTTTCTTTACAAATAATCATACTCGTATTATTTAAAAAAAAAACAGAAACAAGCAAAACAAAACTAAAACAAAAAAATAGAGACGGCGGCTTAGGACACCGCCGTTTTTTAAAGTTTTTTTTTTTTTAAATCTCTCCCATAATATAAAAGTCATCAATTATACCAATCAATATACTGGACGTTAATATAAAAAACATCTGTTTTTGGATGGTCAACACTATTCAGGGTTTGGACTAAGCAATTAAATGGTGGAACAGTTAAACCTGCCGTTTTTTCTTTTCTCATAATTCATATCTATGTAAAATCTTGACTATACACATAAAACACCCAGATATGTCCACCAGACCTTTGGCTTGGAGTGATGTAAGATATAAACACATTATCAAGTCGACAAATCAGCAGCTGGATAACCCGCTGATGACTACACATCGCTTGCTAAATAACTACTCTTCACCCTTTCATTCCCCAACCTTTGTCTATCCCATTTTTCCTACTACCCCGAACCCGGCGACTGCCCAAAAACCTAACATTGCTATATTGACTGAGGAAGCGCCAAAGGAATCTGAGAAAGTTTTAAAAAACAAAACAAAACAAAAAAAAATACAACAACACTTGACTAGCATAGTCACTTAAAACACTCTTACAAAATGACCCCAAAATGAAACTATGACCTATCTTACAGGGTTGGAATTCTATACAAGCCCTAACAATTTTAAATCCATTATGTTTTTCGTTGTGTCCTAATCGTTAACTCTAGCAGCTCTCTATTAGTACCACGGAAAAAAAATCTACAGCCGACGATCTATGTTTAAATCTTTAGAAATTAAAAACCCACAATATCAAAATACACAGCAACAAAATATCTGAGGTATAAGATGAAAAATATCAGCTGTCATTTTATTCCTATTCATTTTTGTTTTTTTTCTATACTCTCGCTTAGGAGATGCTAAAATGATGCACAACTGCATGTATTGCAATTACCCAGGCCTTGGTAATGTCTCTCTATGTCTTCTCTCTCTCTTCTCTCTCTCTTCTTCATTGTTCTATTAATTCACGCGCAGATACACACTCTTTCTTTCTTTCTGCCTGTTGGAAGGTTGAGTATAGGTGGAGGTGTTGTTAGTAGGGTGCGAAGCGGCTGTAGCTCCCCGGTATATACTAGCCTGGAGGGAGGACAGCACCAGCCCACGTCGTCGGCGTGACTCCGAGTTTTGGCATCTGTCAGCGGGGCGAAAGCGTTCTGAAACACACACAGCATGCACACACACACATAGACAAACACATACAAAGGCATATATACATCCAGAACAGCACGCAAACGCACCCACACATATATCCACATACACAAAGGCATACGTATATACCCAAAGGCGCACACACACACACACACACACACACACAAACACACGTTAGCCTCCCTCAGTCCTGCACCAACACAACTGGAGTTTTAACGTTACATTACCGTTATTCCGGTGCAAACCCATGGGCGATGAAATGACCCATGACCGGAGCAATCGTCATGCAGCAAGCACACGAGATGCTTCATGCCAGGGGTACATGCCAACAGCTATGTGAAAGAAATCTGGTTAATAAACCAAGAAAAAGAAGTGGAGAAGATGAATCAAAAACAGAAAAGAAATCAAGTCAAATTGGTGGTGATAAACAGAATGTGACCAAGGACAAGCGAAATTGTATGGGTTTCTGCAGTGTCACTGATGGATCGTGCTGGTATTCAGGGTTGGAGGCGATGGTGGATTGGATGACTGACTGCCTCTGCCATTGAAAAGAAGATTAGCAGCCTGTACCGACCTCTACATTGCATTTAAGATTGTTTGTCACTGGTTGGATTTGGAGGGAAATCAGAACAGGAACAGGGCGTTGTTTTGCAGCGCTAATGAGAGTCAGAGTTTTGAGTTTATATATTGATATATATATTATATTGATGTTTAAAAATAACATCACCTAACAAGCAACTAACAAGGACATATTGAATTATTGTATCAAACACGTGATTAACATACAGTAGATGCCCATTCGTGGATTAGCACCTTGAACCATGATTGCTGTAAGACGTTTTATTTTGTTAACACAATTTGGTAATTCATTCGTTGAGCCTGTTTTCCTGTCTGCTTTCTCTCCAGTTTGGAGGGCGGGGGTTGCCACTCATCAGAAGCTCAGACAATCATAGCACAGTATTGAAAATCAATTTGTCATATGTACATGCGGTACACCCACCCATCTAAGAATTATTGTGAATGTATTTAACAAAGGCCTGCTGTTTAGCCTCTCTTGTTGTCTGTCTAACTACCAGCTTATCATTCTGCCTTGCATCTTTCTGTTTGCCTATCTCTGTCTCTTATTTACTAGCTTGTGTGTTATTTGGCCCGCGGTCTCCGATCCCTCCAGTCCTCCCAGCTCTCTTGCTCAATTCTTTCCCTCCCTCACTTCCTCCCCACGGCTGCCACACCACTTAGGTGAAGGGATTTAATTATCAAAATGACTAATTATTCCATTACCGGGGAGCGCGGGGCGAGGTGGTATCCACCAAATTAGAAATATAATAACTAACATGGACTGGGCTGCCAAGGCATGAAGACATTCATCACCTTTTACAGGCGGAATTAATGTGGCATTTGGACTGCCGTTAGCGCTGGAGACAAATTCAATTAAGTTTAAGTGAGGAGACGTCGGCACTGCAGAAAAACCCATGCAGAGCAACCGAAAGGGAGGGTGGTGGGATGGCGGGGGGGAGTTGAAGAGAGAGAGAACATGTGGAGATTGTAGAGAGCAGTTGGAGAAATAAATGAACAAAAAAAGGTTAAAAACAGAGGCCCTGTTTCCACCTGGCATTAACATAGCTGATTGTATTGTATTGATAAAGACCAAAAACATCCAGGTGTAAATGCAGATGCACTGAAGAGCGGATCACCCAAATCAGCCCTGAAGCTGGTCAGAGACACAGTGTAAATGCATTGTGTCTCCAATTGACATCAACAACAAATGTAATGCATCTCCAATCCACATCCACACAGTTTGAAGGCAGCTAGGATATTAAATTACTTCAAAAATGGATTGCCAGAATATTGGTGCATGGTGGAACAAGTGAGATGAGGTGTTTCACTGTTTTAAAGCTGCACTAGGCAATTCGTTTGGCGGCCCCAAGTGGCAGCAAGAGATAAATGTTTGTATTTTTGAAAGTTTGAAGGACTTCAGTACCTAGAAATCCTATAAGGTGACGTCAGTAAAGAGGTTGAGCCATCATCGGTGAGTCAGCTTCTCTGGACGGAGCGCTCGCTGCTGTTTAGAGACACTTTTGGATTTCGCTCTTTAAGTTTTGAATCGTCACTTCCTGTGTGGGAGAAGATTTCACACCTGGTGACCATAAGCGACACAGCAAATAAGATGAATCTATGGTGTCGCGATTAGAGGGGGTGGATGTTTTTCTTTACATACAAATCTTGCCTAATAAAGCTTATAAAGACATGAATATCGCGAGATTAGCGACGTGCACAGCGAAAGAGAAATCCATTTAATGTGTATACCAGGGACACATTTTAATGTCGGGTGTAAATGTAATCCGAGCTAAATCAGATTTGGACATTATCCAGAAAGGGAGGCGCGTTAATGGCATTTGGAAAGAGGGCCGGAGATTAAAGGGGGATGGAAACAAGAGGATGAATGGCTAGCGGGATGGTCTTACCATGGCACCAACGCTGTATGTGGCTGCTGGAGTAAGTGTGTGGTTGTAGGGGTCGGCAGCATATACTCGTCGTAACTATGGAAACACAGGAGACAACAAGATGGCAAAGTCAGTGGATCCAAGAGTCGGATGTAAATCTTTGTAGTGCTAACACCTAATTAACAATGAATTCATCATCATCTCTTCCTTAATTTCCTCCCCAGTGACCAGTGATGTAGTGTTAAATTAAAAGGTAGGTTAACTATGACCTCCACTTGATGATAATCAGAGGGCAAACAACCCCAAACAAAACTTGAGTATATATATATTTCCAGAAATGTTAATTAAGGCTTTTTTTTAAAGGATATATTCATATAACTTACATGAGTTAATATGATGTATACAATTAATTTATATTATAAAGATTCATGTCAGCCTAAAAATGTGCATAAAGTAAATATGAGTATGGGTATTCTCACTATCTTCAACATAATGAGAATATTAACATCACAGCTGGAGATTCAGTCCGTATGGAGCAGAATGACTTCGTAAAGGATTATTTCAATCTAATTACGTCAAATGTGAACGAATATGAAACAGTGAGAAGGAAATAGCCTGTGTGCACAAAGAAACAGAGAAACATAACAAGGAAAAAAAAAATTAAAAAAAAAAAAAAAAAGACAAGGCCTAGAGAATGTCATCAGTTTTAGACAAAAAAAAAAATCAAATAGACACAGACAGATGGGCAGAGACAGTGTTTATTCCTAGTGTCCAGCATTATTGTGGCTGAGGCTGGCTAATCCACCCAGCCTCCACCCCGAGTCTGAGCCTATAAATTAGCTGATTTGCATAGCGGCCCAGTGGCTGAAGTGATTAGAAGTTAATCCGATTAGTTTTGGACATTGTTATTTCATGTACACCCCCACCCCGCCTTCGCTCAGCCCAGTGCTGCATTTGACTATCTTATCTCACCACGCAGAGCCTAACCATAATGAATGTGTGTGTGTGTGTGTGTGTTGAGTGGGAGAGAGAAAGTTGTGTGTGGTGAGGTGCAACCACACCACAAATTCAGAGTGAAATGCATTTTTTTATGTGACCCTGGAGGTGGGAAGATAAACAAGGAACAACATTTTCAACAGCTCTATTAAACTGGTTGGTAATTTGGTCAAATACATTAGATTTTTTTGCAAGAGTGAGTATGCAGGAAAGAAAGAAATTCACATGCTTATGTGAAACTACAGAAATGCAAACTAATGACATCAAATTGCATTTTCTTGATTTTGAGTGCTCATTACTGAAAACTCATAAAGCAACAGAATAAAACCTGCAAATGTTAATTCAGTAGAATTTCCCTTTAAGGCAAGCAGAGCATCTTGGGACTCTTGGGGAAAAAACAGGATTATCTCTCTGTCTCACTAACTTTCTCTGCCATTTTCTAAGGAGGAGTGATGGAGTAAGGGGAAAATGAACAGGGTCGACCCGGTTGCTACTCCTATTTAATTTCTCGATCTCCCTATTTCCTTCCCTCTCTAATCTCCCCATTACCTGAAGAAGCATTACAAGGTATTTGGATTGCCTGAGAGGAGAACCAACATGCTTTCTGTGACCAAAGATAAGATTCACAGCACTGTCAACACTTGCTTTGGAGTGGCAATCTTTGAGGTGGTGTGTGTGTGTGTGTATAAAGGGTGAAAGATGATGGAAGAGGGCTCAGCAAAGAGGAGATAGCTTATGGAGTAGTTTATGGCTGAATTGGGTTGTGAGCCAGTGGCGAGGAATCATAAAGGATGGGGATTGGTGGCAGAAGTGGCCAAACACAACAGAATTTGTTCCCATTAGGTCAATTAGGTCAATTAAAAATGTCAGGGCGCAAAAAACAATTTAGTCTCAGGGTATACAATTCAGATTCAAGTGGAATGTCTTGAATTAGACTGAAAATGAGAGCAATGCGCTTGTGTACCTCCCTTTAAATGCAAGTTCACATTTGCCACATTTGAGAAATTTAAGAAATTGGGAACACTTTTTTTGAAGTAGTGTAAAGGGACTGAAAAAAATCATAAGGGGGGCCCGGTGGTGGGGTTTTTTTTTTTTAAAATGGTGGAGGCCGGGAAAAGTGGGAAAGGAAAGGTTAAAAAAACCCAAAGGGGGGAAAAGGGGGGGAAAACCCATTTTTCACACCCAAAGCTCATTTGGAGAAACCTGGTGGTAATTGGGGTTTTTTCAAGGGTTTTTTTTAAAAAAAGGGGGGGCCAAAAATTTAGGGTTTTGGGGTGGGGGTGGGGTTGGAAAAAAGCGGGGGAAAAAAATTGCAGGGAAAAGATTCGTGGATTTGAATTAGATGAAAAGAGAGCATGCGTTGGATTTGTGATTGAGCATTTGACATAGAGATTAAGAATTGGGAAATTATTGAGTAGTGTCTAAGGGCGCCAAAGCACAATATGAGACACTGTGAGTGATGATAACATTTATCTTAGCTGATTTAATAAACACTATGATAAAAAATGGAGGGGCTGAATATTTATGGGGCACGGTATAGTTAATGACAAGATAAGAAAGTTTATCTCTGTTCTTTTTGTGCTTAAAATTCTGGTTAAGGGCATCGCAGTGCACTTTCAGTATAAAATACCAGTTGGTCATACCTGTTGGTCCCACGTCATGTCAGACATTACAAATTGGTGATCTGATTTGTTATTTTTCTGTTAAAACCTGTGCCATTAATGATTAGATTGGATTCATTCATTCCTTTTCTCTACCCCACTTACTCCTTTTCAAAGTGGCAGGGGCCTGTCCCAGCATGCATTGGGTGGAAGGCAGGGAGACACACTGTCCATCACAGCCATCCAATGGCCATGTTGAATTCCTTCTCAGTCCAATGTGCGCGACGGAAAATCTAAATTATTCATTAATGTTTTTACATACTGTATTTACAAATACAAAGTATTGCAACATGCATCCGGCAACATGGACGAGCACAAGGCAGCGTCCTATGGACTGAGAAGGGCGGTGAAGGAGGCCAAGAGGAGGTATAGGGACAGAGTGGAGTCGCAGATGGAGCAGCGCGACACCAGACGCCTATGGCAGGGGCTACGGACTATAACGGACTACCAGGGCAGACCCCCCGCAATTGTGAGTGCCGACGCATCCCTGAACTCATTTTATGCACGGTTTGAGGCTAGCAACTACAGCGCTAGCTCGCCGGCTAACAACATCACCGTTAGCGCAGCCGGAGTGAGTTCTACCGCTGGGGATGAACACACACTCTCTGTGACTGAGCACAGTGTGAGGAGGGCTCTGACGAGGATGAACACCAGGAAAGCTGCTGGTCCAGATGGCATATCTGGGCGAGTACTGAAGACCTGTGCTAATCAGCTAGCTCCAGTGTTCACCACTATATTCAACATGTCCCTGGCTGAGTCTGTGGTCCCCGCCTGCTTCAAGAGATCCACTATTGTCCCTGTGCCCAAGAATGCTTCTCCAGCATGCTTGAATGACTACCGACCGGTGGCCCTCACCTCGGTGGTCATGAAATGCTTCGAGAGGCTGATAAAGGATTACATCTGCGCCTTCCTCCCTTGCTCCATGGACCCGCTGCAGTTTGCTTATCGTCCCAACAGATCCACGGATGATGCTGTCTCCCAGGTACTGCACACCACACTCTCTCATCTGGACAGCCGGAAGGGGGGCTATGTGAGACTGCTGTTCATTGATTATAGTTCAGCTTTCAATACCATAGTCCCCACCAGACTGGCTGGCAAGTTGATTGAGCTGGGACTGAACACCCCCCTGTGTGCCTGGATCCTGGACTTCCTGACCGCCAGGCCCCAGGTGGTCAGGGTGGGTAGACACACCTCCAACCCCCCTCACCCTGAACACAGGATCCCCCCCAGGGTTGCGTCCTCAGCCCCCCTACTGTACTCCCTGTACACACATGACTGTGTGGCCAGGTTCAGCTCCAACTCCATCATTAAGTTTGCGGATGACACAGTGGTGGTGGGCTGATCTCCGACAACGACGAGAAGGCCTACCTGGAGGAAGTTGCTGATCTGTCACTCTGGTGCCAGGACAACAGCCTCCTCTTGAATGTCACCAAAACTAAGGAGCTGATTGTGGACTTTAGGAGGACACAACAACAGAGGACGTACTCACCACTGGGGATTAATGGGACTACTGTGGAGAGGGTGAGCAGGTATAAATACCTGGGAGTCCACATCACAGAAGATCTGACATGGTCCTCACACACAGACACTCTGGTGAGAAAGGCAAGGCAGCGCCTTTACCACCTCAGGCAACTGAGGAAATTTAAAGTCTCCCGGAGGATCCTTCAGTCCTTCTACTCTGGAGCTGTAGAGAGCATCCTGACAGGAAGCATCACTGCCTGGTTTGGCAACAGCTCCGCTCAGGACAGGAAGGCTCTGCAGAGAGTAGTGCGTTCGGCTGAACGCACTATTGGAACTACACTCCCCACCCTGCAGGACTTATACACCAGGAGGTGCAGAACCAGAGCCTGCAGGATCATGAAGGATCCTCACCACCCTAACAACGGACTGTTTCAGCTGCTGCGGTCAGGCAAGCGCCTCCGTAGTCATGCTGCCAAAACAGAGAGACTGAGACGGAGTTTCTTTCCTCAGGCCATCAGGACTGTGAACTCTGACCTCACCAGGGCCCCCACCAAGACACACACACTGCCCCTCTTATGCACACACACACTTAGGTAAAGACTACACATAATTTATAATTTATATTATATTACATACATACAATTTCCCTTTTTTACTATATTTTTATAAAGTGCTCTTATTGTAAATATTGTGTTGGTTTTTATATAGAGCTCTTACTGTGACATTGTAAATATTGTGTTTTTTTTTTTATTGTAAATAGTGTGAACCTGTTATTTTGCCCTTTGCACATTTCTGCTGAGCATTGCCACTTTACATTTCACTGCACACCTTGTGTGTGTATGTGACAAATAAACTTCTTTAATCTTGAATCTTGAATCTGCATTTAATTGTTCAATGTGTTTTAAACATGTATTTTGTCATGTGACATTTACTTTTGCTTCTTTTGAGACTGTTGGATCTCCATAGGAACCAGACATCCAATTCTGCCAGATTCTGGGCAACCTTAAAGGTGCAATATGTAAGATTTTTACTGTACAATTAGATTACTGTTAGGGGTGTACTCGGACAAAAAAAACATATGGTGTTTTTTCCGAGTCTGAACGTCAACCAAGTATTTACATATATTCTGAAGAATATTTTACCATTATTTTCTTCATTTGTTTAATTGGTTAAGTCCACTGTCAATCATTGATGAATCCGCATTGTAATGTGATTCCAGCAGCGCAATAGGACAGCCCCACACACCCATAAGACCGATACAACTCTTGTTGTCAGAGTTCACTCATAATGCATGTGTTGGCTGAGAGCACACTGTATTGGACCTGTTCTGTTTGAAACACCACTTATTTAATAGCCTGCCTTATTGTTCTCAGGCTTTGTATAATCTCTCAGAGCTTTACCCTTTCAGCAGCAGTGCTATCATTAATGGTTGGAAACTGCCTTGCTCCATCCACAGACATAAGAGCAGCTTTAGCTAACAATAGCTGCAATAACTGTACACTAAGCACATGCAACAAGCTAAGCTAAGTGAACATTAGCTTGCAGTCGAGAACTGTCTTTCTCTCTATCATTTTGTTGGTGCTGCTGCTTGTGCTAACAGTTGTTCCTAGCAGGTGTTAGCTTAGCTGATAGATATCGGCTAACTTGGCCTCCATTAGCTTAACTAGCATAGCCAAGGTAAGCTGCCAGCTTTCCCCATCTTGTTACCATTGCTACAGAAGCTACATGTATTTTTTTTTTTAAATAAATCAAAGAGCTGTTCTGTATTAGTTTAATAGGCCATTACAAAAGCATGATTTTCAGGCTAAAAAGTGAAAAAACAAAGCAAAAATAACCACTTCCGGTTAAAGGAGAATTCCGGTATTTTTAAACCTGGGCTCTATATCTCCAAAATCGCCATTTATACCGCAAAATAGGTCCAAAAAGTTTCGGAATTGCTCCGGTAGATCGGCTCAGTCGGCAGTCGCGAAAGGGCTCAATGGCTACAACGTAATCTGTTGGGGCAAGTGCGCGCGATCAAAGTACGTCCACTAAAAGTGCTTGTTTTTGCCACTGACAGGCTCAGATTGTTATTTGTGTGTCTGACAAGTGTCTGACAACATTACTGAAAGGATCGCTACAGAAATAGACCTTTTTTAACCAGAAAACACCTAGTCTCGCTCAAGGAGAAGTCTTGCTCTGAAATGGACAGTGGACAAAGGTAGTCTATAGCGAGAGGGTTCACTTGTTGCAGGAAGAGGACGGACACACGAATAACAATCTGAGCCTGTCAGTCGTGACTGCCGACTGAGCCGATCTACCAGAGCAATTCCGAAACTTTTTGGACCTATTTTGCGGTATAAATGGCGATTTTGGAGATATAGAGCCCAGGTTTAAAAATACTGGAATTCTCCTTTATACCATGGCCAATGGTATAGGCTATGAGGCAGCCAATGTTAGGCTACTCTTAAATCCTATTGGATTGTAATAGGATTCTGTGATATTTTTCTGTATGCATTTATTCCAAATTCTACAAAAAAACTGCCCTTCATTAAAGTACAGTACATTCACAGTTTTTAATAATGAAAAGTATTGGGATTGGTATGGCTGGTATCGCCCAGCCATCTTCTGAGGAATTTGTTTGCTTTCCTCTCGAGTGCCTCCACTGACCTTGTTGATGAGCAGAGGCCAGAGGAGTCTGGGGAGTACCCCTTGTTGATAACTCCAGGCCTCAAACTTGCCAGGTAGGCCACTCCTCACCAAAAATGTCATCCAAGTATCAGCTTGTAGAAACCTCTCCTTCACACTCTGCCTGAGGTCTGGCCTATAATACCCAAGCTCTTTATTGGTTTCTCACTGACTGTGGGAGTCATGTCCTCCCCAATACTGAACTTTAATCTGTCCTGAACTCTCCCACTTTTCAGGACTAGGCTTCTGGAATTTAAAGTTTGAACTCCATCCAAGTCCACCTTGTAAGTTCAACCAGGTCTTCCAAGATCCACCTTCCTCCTGGTACTGATTTGGCTGTGACTGTTAACTCATCCATAAAAGCTCTGATTGGAGCCTGCTTGGTGCCATATGCCAGTAGTGCCTACTCAGCTTCTCTGCATTTCACAAGGAGGTTCATTGTTGCAGAGATCAGGATGACTGAGATAAGGATCATCACTGGGTACACTACCTCCAGTCTCTGTCAGGTGGTGGTGAAGTCCTTGTTTGTAAAGCACATCTTGAAACTGTCAAAGTAGCCTTGGAGGAGCCCCTGGAAATGGACTGGGACATGGTAGGTCCTCAGCGTGGCAGATACCATCTTGTGAGGTATGGTTCCATAGGCGTTGGTTAAATCTAACCATATGACTGCAATGTCACCTTGGTTCCGCTTAGCATCTTCTATGATCTTTGAGATGATGCTTGTGTGCTCGAGGCAACTGGACACTCCTGGATACCAGCCTTTTGAACCAAGGTGTCAATGTAATTATTGTCTAGCAGGGACCCAGTCAGTATTGATTGATGTTTGCAGAATCCTTTTCTTTTGGAATGAAGCACCCCCAGCAACCAGCCAGCTTTCCACAAGGTAGTTGTTCCTCGATGCTACTTTCAATAACTTTCAAAGCCTCCTCCTCAGCTTGTTGTAGCACTTGCAATCCTTGTATGGAATGCACAGAAGGACAATCTTGCTCTGGCCTTTCTCAGGAAGTCATTCACCTCCTGCCAAGAAGGTTCCGACTCTTCAAAAAGGACTGTGGGTTCATCTGGGTTCATGAGTTTAGCCATCACCTCCAGCGCCTCCTTGCATCTGGGGTCACTGTGGACTCCATGGAGGTGCTGTTCCACCTCATCCTTTGTTGCCTCCAGCTTTCCAGATCTTTTGTCTCCCAGGAGTTTTCAAACATACTGGAAGGGGTTCTTTGTGAAGTCTGTCCTCGCCTTCATTCGCTTCCTCCCTTCTCTTTGATGGTACTCAGCTCAGGGCAAGGTTTTAATGTGCTCCCTAAGGTTGTCATGGATCTGGGTCAAAATGGGTTTCTCTTCACTTCAGCCTTCGTAGATCACCTCTTAAGGTAGCAATTTCAGGCACCTGCTCTCTTTTGGCTTCTCTTCTGCAAAACTAGCCTGTGCTTGTTGTGTCACCGCTAGCTACATTTTTTAATGTCAAGTTTAAATGAATTGAATCAATGGATTGCACTCTGGACTTGAAACATGGCCCTCAAACACTTGTGATGCTAACTCTTAATCTACAACTTTCTTATTCAATTGACTAACTTCAAAAGACCTCTCTCTTATCATCTTGGTGGAGAGTTTATCTCCAAGGGAGATGGTGCCCAAATTCAGCAGGAGCGTCTGCACTTGCACATCACCAACCTGCTATCACCAACGGCCTATAGTGAACTAATATCCCTGCCCATCGGAATTTCACCACTGAATCTGACCTCACCCAAACGAAAACTTGGGCTGAAAGGCCTGGGCTGACTAATTGTCAACCTCGTCTCATCTCTTTTTTTTTTTGACTAAACAACTTTAGGGGGACACTAAATTGCCAGTAGTGACACAAGCCCACACAAGGTGGGAAGCAGCTTGAGCATCACCCACCATGGTGAACCCAACCAAAGAAATGCAGTAATCCTGAGGGACGCAGTCTGGGATTTAAGACACCTATTAGGCAGTTGCTGGGAGAAGGAAGACAAGCTGTTGAGCTTCCAAATTAATGTTTTTTGTTATCATGAAGGCAGTATATTATGTAGAATTTTCCTGGGCAGTTTTTATTTATTGTACAACTATACCTCTGAAGAACACCACACAGACATTAAAACAGCGTAGCGAATGAAATTATAATCATATCACAAACTCAAGGGAGCCTACTCTGCCTACTCTACAGATCATATCTAAATTAGTGGAATGCCATTAACTGGCACTGATTGTCTGTGTGTGTGTGTGTGTCACATATATGTGCAATGAAGGTAGCAAGATAAAAGTCCATCTGGATTTCGGCACTTAAGGCCAAGGCCAGATGGGTCATGTGTGTGTGTCCATATTTGTTTCGGAGCAGTCAAATTCCTCTAAATGTACAGTTCCTTATGTGCTTATCTGTGTGTGTGCAGTATGTGTGAGTGCTTGCTCATAATGATGTGCATGCATGAGCATATCTGCATGAGTGACTGCATCACATTCGCATGGGCTTGTGTGTGTATGCTACATGAGCAGTACAGAGGCTCCTCAGGCTTCAGCAGCTGTTGGTATTTTCCCTCTCTAAACCCCATCGCTCTACTATGACCTACAGTGGTGCTAGTTTGGCTCAACACAGATGGCCACATAAAAGCTACACAGGTCCAGAACCAAGCCCTTGACCCCATACCAGACGTAGTTGATACATTTTAATAGTCCTCTGGTATTTCTTCGCTGAGGTCTGCCTTAAAGGGATACACCAAGTTTTTGGGAGATTTTTTTGGGAAAACAGCTGTTAAAACAGCTATTGCTGATGTACTTTGCATTCCTGGGTCCATTCTTTTATTTGATAGGTATTTTTCTTATTCCCACGGATAACTGGGCAAACATAAGCAACGAGGCGTTGAGATGTTCCCAGCGGAGCTACAATTAAGTATAATAAGAAAAAATGTTCAACAATCTAAAGGTAAATATCAGGTTTTGGTATCAGCCCCTCACAATCAAAGAGCAAGGGCTTCTTTCTGGAGCCACTATTTTGCACCAACGTTCAACAATCATACAGAAATCCATCGTAGAAGAGGCACAGATATCAATTTCTCTGCTGACAATAGTCTCAATTGACCAGAATGCAATGCAGCCACAAGATGTGTTGTGTTTTGAGACTGTCTCTCTCTTACTATCGCTATCGCTATCACTCTTTCCACCTTGACGTATAACCTAGCTGAATACAGTAAGTACAGACGTGTTCTCTGGGGATTGTTGAAAGGCATTCTGGGAAATGTAGGAAATCTAATTTAAGAAGAGGTAGACAAGGTAGGTTGAGGCAAGGTGGGTACACCAAAAAAGTTAATTGCAACACATCACAAAATGCATTGAACGCCGCCAAGATCTAACAATGTAAGAGTATCCAAGGGTGTAATTTTCCTTTAAGCAAACACTATGTTAAGTCATAGTAGGCCACTACTATTATCCAAAGTAAGAAGACAGACCTAAATAAATAATAACTAGTAAATACAGTAGTAACAGTAAATAAATACATATATTAAGACTCTTTCTCGTTCCTGCTCGTCGAACCTGGAACATCTGACTATCTCATGCCGTCCATTCTACCTTCCCCGGGAGTTCAGCTCGGTCATCACCACAGCCGTCTACATACCACCACAAGCGGACACCGACGTAGCACTATCGGACCTACATGATGTGTTATGTCGGCATCAGAACAAGCATCCCGACGCGGCTATGGTGGTGGCTGGGGACTTTAATAGGGCGAACCTAAAAAAAGTCATGCCGAACTTTCACCAGCACATTACGTGTGCTACCAGAGGGGAAAGAACGTTGGACCACTGCTATACGCCGTTCAAGAGAGGCTACAAGGCTGTCTCTCTCCCTCCGTTCGGCAAATCAGACCATGCCGCCATTTTCCTGCTACCGGAGTATAAACAAAGGATAGTACGGGAAGCGGTAGTGACGAGGGACGTAAAGCGGTGGTCTGACCAATCAGAGGCTGAGCTACAGGACGCTCTGCGTGACGTCGACTGGGACATGTTCCAATCCAGTTCCAGGGACGTCAGCGAGTTTACGGAAGTAGTAACGAGCTTCATAGCAACGCTAGTGGACACCATGGTCCCGACGGTAAAAGTTAGGTCCTTTCCTAACCAAAAACGGTGGGTTGATAAATCCATCCGCGACGCTTTGAACGCCCGCACTGCTGCCTATAACTCCAGTCTTGTATCCGGCAACATGGACGAGCACAAGGCAGCGTCCTATGGACTGAGAAGGGCGGTGAAGGAGGCCAAGAGGAGGTATAGGGACAGAGTGGAGTCGCAGATGGAGCAGCGCGACACCAGACGCCTATGGCAGGGGCTACGGACTATAACGGACTACCAGGGCAGACCCCCCGCAATTGTGAGTGCCGACGCATCCCTAGCGGAGGACCTGAACTCATTCTATGCACGGTTTGAGGCTAGCAACAACAGCGCTAGCTCGCCGGCTAACAACATCACCGTTAGCGCAGCCGGAGTGAGTTCTACCGCTGGGGATGAACACACACTCTCTGTGACCGAGCACAGTGTGAGGAGGGCTCTGACGAGGGTGAACACCAGGAAAGCTGCTGGTCCGGATGGCATATCTGGGCGAGTACTGAAGACCTGTGCTAATCAGCTAGCTCCAGTGTTCACCACTATATTCAACATCTCCCTGGCTGAGTCTGTGGTCCCCGCCTGCTTCAAGAGATCCACTATTGTCCCTGTGCCCAAGAATGCTTCTCCAGCATGCTTGAATGACTACCGACCGGTGGCCCTCACCTCGGTGGTCATGAAATGCTTCGAGAGGCTGATTAAGGACTACATCTGCGCCTTCCTCCCTTGCTCCATGGACCCCGCTGCAGTTTGCTTATCGTCCCAACAGATCCACGGATGATGCTGTCTCCCAGGTACTGCACACCACACTCTCTCATCTGGACAGCCGGAAGGGGGGCTATGTGAGACTGCTGTTCATTGACTATAGTTCAGCTTTCAATACCATAGTCCCCACCAGACTGGCTGGCAAGTTGATGGAGCTGGGACTGAACACCCCCCTGTGTGCCTGGATCCTGGACTTCCTGACCGCCAGGCCCCAGGTGGTCAGGGTGGGTAGACACACCTCCAACCCCCTCACCCTGAACACAGGATCCCCCCAGGGTTGCGTCCTCAGCCCCCTACTGTACTCCCTGTACACACATGACTGTGTGGCCAGGTTCAGCTCCAACACCATCATTAAGTTTGCGGATGACACAGTGGTGGTGGGCCTGATCTCCAACAACGACGAGAAGGCCTACCTGGAGGAAGTTGCTGATCTGTCACTCTGGTGCCAGGACAACAGCCTCCTCCTGAATGTCACCAAAACTAAGGAGCTGATTGTGGACTTTAGGAGGACACAACAACAGAGGACGTACTCACCACTGGGGATTAATGGGAATACTGTGGAGAGGGTGAGCAGGTATAAATACCTGGGAGTCCACATCACCGAAGATCTCACATGGTCCACACACACTGACACTCTGGTGAGAAAGGCGAGGCAGCGCCTTTACCACCTCAGGCAACTGAGGAAATTTAAAGTCTCCCGGAGGATCCTTCAGTCCTTCTACTCTGGAGCTGTAGAGAGCATCCTGACAGGAAGCATCACTGCCTGGTTTGGCAGCAGCTCCGCTCAGGACAGGAAGGCTCTGCAGAGAGTAGTGCGTTCGGCTGAGCGCACTATTGGAACTACACTCCCCACCCTGCAGGACTTGTACACCAGGAGGTGCAGAACCAGAGCCTGCAGGATCATGAAGGATCCTCACCACCCCAACAACGGACTGTTTCAGCTGCTGCGGTCAGGCAAGCGCCTCCGTAGTTACGCTGCCAAAACAGAGAGACTGAGACGGAGTTTCTTTCCTCAGGCCATCAGGACTGTGAACTCCGACCTCACCAGGGCCCCCACCAAGACACACACACTGCCCCTCTTATGCACACACACACACTTAGGTAAAGACTACACATAATTTATAATTTATATTATATTATACATACAATTTTCCCTTTTTTTTACTATATTTTTTTTTAATAAAGTGCTCTTATTGTAAATATTGTGTTGTTTTTTTATGTAGAGCTCTTAAAAACTGTGACATTGTAAATATTGTGTTAGTTTATTGTAAATAGTGTGAACCTGTTATTTTGCACATTTCTGCTGAGCATTGCCACTTTGCATTGTGTGTGTATGTGACAATTAAACTTCTTGAATCTTGAATCTTAATGAGTAATAAATAGTTGTTAGTGTTTTTAATTATATGCCCCATAGATTTTTAGATTTAAAAAAATATATATATATATCATTAATTCAATATAGTTGATGTAGCCAGGTATATTTTTGGAACTACTGCTGGTGTGATTTTAGCAGTAAACAGTCTGCCATCGCCCACCACCTTCACTTCCTACAGTAACACAACAAGTCCCGCTCCAAGTAGTCACTGCCAGTTCAAAAGAGATTGTATTTTGTATCATATTTTGCGTAAATTTTATCAATCTCCTTCCCAAAATTGACAGACAGACACATTTCATTTAACCTTACTTTGTTTACCATTTCAGATAACTCTCATAAGTCACAAATTAATACAACACAATTCACAAATATATTTTGCGATTTATATATAAATGTCTCTGTTCACAAATATATTTTTCAATGCACACACAAATGTGTATCGTTTCATATAAATGTAAAATATATATATATATATAAATGACAGAAGGTTCACAAGTAAATTAGTGTTCACAAATGTCTGTTTCCGATGCACACACAAATACGTCTCGTTTTATATAAATGTAAAACAAATCCACAAATATACTTAGTTAAAAACAGCTGCAGTGTTCATCTAAAACATATTTAAATGTTGTTACATTTATATACAGATTGTCGAATGTGCGTTTAGAAACCTCCAGACGAGTTGTGAACCTCGTTACATTTGTGTGTGGATTTTTGAGAGTTTCCTGACGTGGTTAGATTCACAAATGCATTTTTTCTAAAGGGCCTTTCTCTGTAGCCTATCAGACGTCTCTTTCAAATTCAGCCAATCACACCAGCGTGTGATTTCAATGCTGCGTTCAACGTCCCTAATCCCGACGAGTTTCGCGTCCGGTAGCAGTACTCCAAGTGTAATTAAACATAACACGTTTAGCCAATAATTCCCTTGTCGTTCGTGATTGAATACATTTGAATTATGATCGTCTGATTTTGCTAACAATGTGTTATTTACACAGCTAGAAAAGTTAGCTAGGTAATATTTGAACCATAGATAGCAATGAGACTCGGGCCAGCGCCCACTTCACTGACGGCACAATCGGCTGAGTGTCAGATTCGGTTGCTGTCAGCTGAGCCAGAGCCGCGCCGAGTCCGGCAGTGGAGGGCTTGGGTGAATACTGGTTTATTGTCACGGAAAGAGTCTGGCCCGACTGTAGCTTGCCGGATATGGCCCAGATCATGATGTCTGAATTTGGACCAACTCTGGTCAATATTCGGCAGATGACTATATTTCATTGCCTAGCAACACTATGAAACATATCTGGTTGAGTAGAGGGCTCGAGCTTCAGTTTTCACTTGCCGTTTTGACTCTGCTGCTGCAATCCTTCAGCCTACGAAATGTTTTTATTAGTAATTCCAGGTGAGTAACGTCACCATCATAGGTTTGTGTAGTTTAACTAACAAATTTGCCATTTATGCTGTGATTTTACTGTTGTTGCACTCAAATCTTTTAAAAATAAATCTGGTAGAAGCGACCGCTAACGTTACAGCTAAAATAAACAAACATTAGCACGCTAGCGCGACTAGCTAACGGGTGTCAATTAATCTGATATTTACACTCTTAAAGATTAACTAAATCTAACGTGACTTTAGTTTGAGTCCTTTGCATCCACTTTTTGAGAGAATATGTATTTTAAGTCATGTGTGTAGCTTCAAAGGGGTCTCTGAATGGAGAAATGCATTTAAGCTAGTTTTTAGAAAGATCTTTTTCAGATGTTTCTGTTAGCCGCCAAAGCCACAGAATAAATATGAAAAAAACTGAGAATTATAATTTGGTGCTGTAAAACTTGATTTTGAACCTTTTTTAAAGAGATTTTCTCATATTTGTGGTTGCTGTACTCCGACCAGCAGGTGGCTATCATGGTGTGCGGACTCTACTTGTGCGTTACTGTTAAGTTTGTTCATCTCTAGTGGGTGTATGGGTCTATCTGTCTGTCTAGTCTCTCACTCTGTTTCCTTCCCTTGACTCTTTCTCTTTGTGTGAAGACAGTGGATGAGGAGATCGAGAAATACATTAAGAGATGGAGGAAGGAAGGCAAGAGAGGAAAGACCAGTGAGAAGAAGAGAATGAATTATTTAATTATTATATATACATATATGTGTGTATATATTCAGTATTCTTGCAATTGTTTATAATAAATATTAGAATGGTGCAATTCAGTGTTTGCTGTCAATCAATACCACAACTTTTCATTATCAAATATTTGTGCTTTTTGGGTTTTATACAATATATTGTATTAATGTAAATGTTTGTTAAACTGTGTTGTATATTTTAGAAAATTTAGACAATTAATTATTTTAGACTATTTACAGGGAATTAAAGAATTCAGTGAGGATGGAAAGGGAATAGTATATAATCTTAAATCGGGCCTGTTCTGGGGCTTTTCTGGTTCAGAATCGGCTTGGATTCGTTAAACGGAACTGGGCCGTCATTCAAAACAAGGTCGGGCCATCTCCGGGTTCCGATGTCGGGCCAACTAAAGCTGACTCGGCAGGTGAGAACTGGGCCACAACTGGACCGGCATTTCTTTGCTATCTGGGTATATAATCTTAAATCGGGCCTATTCTGGTTCAGCGTCGGCAGAATCGGCTTGGATTCGGCAGACGGAACTGGGCCGATGTACTCGGCCCGATTCTGGGCAGTAATTCAAAATGAAGTCGGGCCATCTCCGGGTTCCGGTGTCGGGCCAACTAAAGCTGACTCGGCATGTGAAAACTGGGCTGCGATCGGGCTGGCATTTCTTTGCTATGTTAGGCCATTTCGCACTAGCACCCCAAAACAATCTCAATCCGAAACACAGAGCAGTAGTCTATTTGAGTTGCGTCAGGATTGTCCACTATTGCCTGCTATTTGAGGAGCAAGAGGATGAGGAGAGAGAAGATGAAGAGATCAAACCGAAGACTAAATGTAGAAGAGACTTTGGCATTGTTTCATGAACTGGGTGAAGGGGAATCGGTTTGGTGGACGTTGTAGTACGTGTTTCCCAGTGGGACCTTTGAGGGAGTAACACAGGGGGCGGAGTCCAGTCAAAGACTGTCACGTGAGTGATACAGTTGTACTGAGATATGTTTGATATCAGTCAGGTGTTTGAAGATACGTCGTTGTTTGAAGTTATTGCTATAATTAAACACTTATTGAAACAGTGGAGACGTCTCAGACTTGAGCGAGGAGGAGTGTTCGTCTGATTCCGGCTATGAGCCAGAGGGACCGTAGTCTGGGTAGGCATAGGTTATTATTTTTTCACGTAGGCCTAATTTATGTTATTTCGGGTTTAGGGCTAGGTTGAATTAGTTCGCCGTCAATCTGATCGCGCCTCTGTATAGATTACATTACATTATTCCGCGTTTTACGACTTCTTTTTTTTTTTAAAGTATATATTTTTAGCCTTTTTTGACAGAGATAGTGAGAGAGAGACAGGAAGGTATGGGAGAGAGGGGAAGACATGCAGCAAATGTCCGCGGGCCGGATTCGAACCCTGGTCGACTGCGGGAAGGACTGAGCCTTGTGGTATGCATTCTACCTGGTGAGCCACCGGGGTGCCCCACGACTTATTTTTTAAACTTTGCACAACGTTGCACTTTGAAGCAGCTGTGCTTCCATGAATGTATAGGACCTATACTACAATAAAGAGCAATCCAATCTAATCTACAGAGAGGCGCGATCCATTTGACGGCGAACTAATTCAACCTAGCCCTAAACCCGAAATAACATAAATTAAGCCTACGTGAAAAAATAATAACCTATGTCTACCCGGTAGAACAGGGACTACGGTCCCTCTGGCTCATAGCCAGAATCAGACGAACACTCCTCCTCGCTCCAGTCCACATCGCTCAAGTCTGAGACTTCTCCACTGTTTCAATAAGTGTTTGATTATAGCAATAAGTACAAACAACGAAGTATCTTCAAACACCTGACTGATATCAAACATATCTTGGGCAGTACAGCTCTATGACTTCCGCGACAGTCTTCGACTGGACTCCCCCCCGTGTTACTCCCTCAAAGGTCCCACTGGGAAACACGTACTGCAACGTTCACCAACAGATTCCCCTTCACCCAGTTCATGAAACAATGCCAAAGTCTCTTCTACATTAAGGTCGAATCCCATTTCTCATTTTCACCCCTACGACTCGTTTTCGAGTGCCCCTCGCCCTTCGGCTTGGCCCTCGGAACAGAGTTACAAGGGGTAGTGGTTGAAATCTCCCCCTATGAAATGGGACAACTATTACTATGGCAATAATGGTATTATCACAGTGACATTTGCCATTCATCTGATGGCGATAGAAAAGCATGGACGCTCGCGATTCGTTCACAACTTATACGTTTCACGCTACTAATCGATCAAACAAGTCATCAAATAAAAAAGACCACCGCTTCATTACCAGTCCACTTCTTGACAGAATAGCGTTAGCGGTGCTCTGTAGGCTAGCAAGCCGTGCTCCTAACGTTACCCTGCCAGTCTGCACTGATATTAGAGGAGCCGTAATAAGTGCAGCAACTTCGCTGCTGGACTTTAGTTATATTTCGGCGTCATATGCCATCAAAGGGGGGAAATGCGACATGGAAATATGTCAAAATGCGGGACTGTCATGCACAAATCAGCCTATAAACAATGTTGTAACGTTAACTAGCGAGGTAGAGACATCGGCATACTAGCGATTTTTTGTTATGCTTGTTATAAAGAAAAGGTCTATAATACATTGAAACGACATTAAACTAAGATAATACGATGCTTATAATATTTTTTAAATCTTTATTAACGAAGAAAATACTACATTTGTGGTTTCCTTTTGTTGCTTGTGCAGCGTCGCCCCCATCTTGCCGATGATTGTCGGAGATTTGTCATAACCCTCGGTTTGTAGTGTGCCCCTGAAAAATCTCCGTTTGGAGGGCCATGTACTTCGCCCTACCCCTCGATCACGATCATAATTCAAATGTATTCAATCACGAACAAGGGGATTATTGGCTAAACATGTTATGTTTAATTTACACTTGGAGTACTGCTACCGGACGCCAAACTCGGACGTTGAACGCAGCATTGAAATCACACGCTGGTGTGATTGGCTGAACTTGAAAGAGACGTCTGATAGGCTACAGAGAAAGGCCCTTTAGAAAAAATGCATTTGTGAATCTAACCACGTCAGGTAACTCTCAAAAATCCACACACAAATGTAACGAGGTTCACAACTCGTCTGGAGGTTTCTAAACGCACATTCGACAATCTGTATATAAATGTAACAACATTTAAATATGTTTTAGTTAAACACTGCAGCTGTTTTTAACTAAGTATATTTGTGGATTTGTTTTACATTTATATAAAACGAGACGTATTTGTGAACACTAATTTATTTGTGAACCTTCTGTCATTTATATATATATATTTTTTACATTTATATGAAACGATACACATTTGTGTGTGCATTGAAAAATATATTTGTGAACAGTTGTATTCATTTGTGACTTGTGAGAGTTATCTGTCTCCATATAGAGCTGTGACAAGTTCTCATGCTTGAGTGTTAGCATGGAGCCTACTATCACCCATCATAGTGTATGCTAAAGTGTTAGTATGGAGCACCAGAGCCAACGATATACCAGGGACACATAGATGATGTGGGTGTCTATGTTCTCATCACTTAACGGCTAAGTTGACCATGGGACAATCTCCGAAAAACTCACTGTATTCCTTTAAGTGACGGGTGTGCAGGGTTTGGATTAACTGGCGTTATGCAATAGGCCCATGCTGCCGGCTGCAATGAATCAATTGAAGATCAAATAACTTACATCAGCGGGAAAGAATGAATGAGGTTTTGAAGTAAGGTGTGGATGCACATGTACTGCAATGGTTGATTCTGTGTGTACTTTTCAAAGCAAAAAACTGCCCTGAAGTAGACATCTTGCTCCCTCCTTCATTGCCGTAACATGTTTGAATTACAGATCGGACATGTGAGTAGGTGGGGCTTTCAGTGCACTGATGAGCACTTTCAACACAACATCTAACTTGGTAAACTGCTTTCTGAAGATCTATGCACTGTTGAAACCTTCTCTTGGTTTATGCTATGGGGATTGATCTCATGCTGTGGGTATCTGCTAACCAGGTGTCTCTTATTTATTCACCTTAAAACTCTTGTTGCTTAACACTTAACCACAAATAACACCCTGCGGCAATTTCTTAGTTCCTCATAACCCTTTTAAAACCAAAATACAGAAATTCCTTTTTGTTTAGGCATTTTTACGAAGCATTGTCATGAGTATATTCAGCTTGTAAATAGCTGTGATTTGTGATCATCAGCAAAATATCAAGTACACCAGGGCCTCACCAGGGCCCCCACCAAGACACACACACTGCCCCTCTTATGGACACACACACACACACACACACACACACACACACACACTTAGGTAATGACTACACATAATTTATATACATATATACAATTTCTCATATTTCTCATATTACTATAATTTTGTAGTGCTCTTACTGTAAATATTGTGTTGTTTTTTTTATATAAGAGCTCTTACTGTAATACTGTAAATATTGTGTTGTTCTTTTATTGTAAATACTGTGTACTGTTGCCCTTTGCACATTCCCGTTGAGCATTGCCACTTTTTCATTTCACTGCACACCCCGTGTGTGTATGTGACAAATAAAGTTCTTGAATCTTGAACATCAGCACCTTGACAGGGACAGAGTGTGAGAATAAGTTAATAAGCAGTACCATTGCGTGCAGAAAGCAGAGTCAGCATACAGCACATTTCAGCCTGGAGTCCTTATTATTGCTTATTACCTACTATTTCTCATGTAACCTAGATTTATTCTGCAAGATCACAGCAAATCCTTCACAAATTCATGACACAAAATGTTTGCTGTTTTTGTGTCTCCCTCTCTCAATATAGCTACTAAGGCAATTGAATAAATCTTCTGCGCTTCTAATCTTGGTTCTCACTTTCTTCTCCTTTGATTAAGAAGGGAATTCTCCCTGCATGTAAATGTAGTCAGTGACAACATTCAAAGGACAAAAGCTTATTTTCAATTGAACCTAGACCTACTTTGCCTGCCAGCATATTAGCTCCACTATAAAAATTGAATATAAAAATTCTACATCATACTCTTGAATTAGATCATGGATGGTATTTCTACCAGAGTAGTGATTTTAGCCAGTTCTACATATGAAAAAAACTTCCTTGTCATATAAATTGGGCATGCAGACTGATAGTGAAGCATGAGCTGTGTTATCTTTTAATTAGGCTTTGAGTCATAGCTGGGTCATATATAACCCGTTGTTCAAAAAAGATAGCTAATTCAAGCCTAGCTTTGAAAAAGTTAACTTTAGGAGGGTGAGGTGAAAAATGAATAATGAATCTAAAAGGACAGACTTCTGCAAGTTCCATGCAATTATACAACCAAATTACAGACTAGTGCTTACTAATTTAACACAAATTATTCATAGTGTTATTAATAATTCTATTATTAATAAGGGAGGGGGGCCATATGAGAAATTCAACACACTAAAATATCAATTCATTTTCCTTTGTTGAAAGTCTCAGCCCTAGAAACCACTAATCTAGCTCCAAGCCCTTTTCACATGTTAATACAGTGAGTACTTCTGTGAAGGAGTGACTATCAAACCACAAGCTAGTGTGGCATTCCAATCACTTGCAAGGAGAAATCTCTGCCATTATGAGACCTTAATGCCAGGAGAAAAAAATGAAATCTTTGCCTGTTTACCAATAGAAGTTCTTGAGACAGTATTTTCAACCAATACTCGGCAATTGTCAAATTGTAGGTTTTTCAGATGAGCTCATACCTCCTGATTTCCTCATCTCCCTGTTTGACTAAAGCCCGGCATATATGTGGCCCCAGATGCAGAGGTCTTCACCACTAGTACTGACTAATAAAGATGGATACATCAGTACACAGAGATAGGCAAAAATACATTGAAATTACAAATATTTGTTAATATAAATATATCAAAATAAATTACAAATTAAAGGTGTCAAGAAATGTGTTTAATTAAAATATATATATTTAATACAAATACATTTTAGAAACTAAATTCTGGAATTCTTTCAACAACAGCATTTTTTAAAATGTATTACTGCTTGTTCTCTTGTTCATGCATCTTTTTTGTCTTTTGCTCTATTCCTCTTAATCCCTATTTCAAGTGCAACATAATGTTTATTTCTGCTTCAAATATTTTGTTTGTATAACCTATTTATCAATGACTTGGCTTGTTTTTGTTTTTTATGGGAACTAGATACTAGCTGATAATCTTCAAAAAGATCTAGGACACCAACTACTTACTACCTTCATATTAGTCTACTTGCAACCAAATATTATGTCATAATCTATAACACAGCAAAACTGTTATAGAGTGACTGCAAAAAGGTAACATTCATGTGTGTGGATATGAGCATGGCTGAATGACAGAAACACTACTGTTCCCCCAACACAGGTACAAGGTCTTTCATCTCTACCATCATGGGCCTCATCGATACTGGTCAATGAAAGAGGAAAGCCAAGATTTGTCAGTCTTAATGTTATAAATGCTGGCAATAAAGTCCGAATGACAGAGTCATTGGTTACTGTGTTATTATATTCCACTATTTATTTTTGAATACTAATGAAGTTGAACTTGAGCTGAAGGACTGCTTACTTTCATACTTTCAGAAAGAGGAAAATGTTTCATATTCAACTGCAAACATTTGATGTGCATGTGCATTCTCTCTGTTCTGTGTAGCATTCCCCACTACCTAAGTGCATTAGGTTAACTATGTCTACTGTAACAATAAGAAAAAACAGAGGCCATTAACCATACACCAGAACGGTCCAGTAATCACTAGGGACACCTAGTCATGTTCACAATGTAGTTTGAACAACTTTTCCTATGTAATGTGGGACCGTAGGTCAGAAAGACACTCTGGTTCAGCACCAAGGACAGTGTCCAGTCCCACACAGAAGGCAACTGGGAAGAGTATGGGAGGGACAATACTTACATCAGTAATCAGGGAGCTGGCTATTTAAGACCTGACCTTTCAGTCACCAGAGAGGAAATCTCTGTGGTGGGGTAAGTGCTATTGGAGGAGTGGAAACTGTAGTGGATTGGATAGACTATTCTGTGTTTGACCTGTGCCTTATGGACTGGATTTTGACTGAGTGAAGGCCCTAGAACCCGACCTGCTGAGGAGTGAAATGATGATGGATTGGATCACGGACATACAGATTCGTAAGCTGGATCATCTTCCTCCTATCCCTCCGTCTCTCACTCCCTGTCCCTAGGTTGAGTGTTTATGTTTTTCACCTCAAACCCAGGACTCTTCCCCAAACTCCAGAGCAAAGTGCTACAATAACTTTAGTTAACAAAACTATTTCTTTTGAGGGTAGCTTTGCTCTAGTTCAGCTTCTTCCAATGCGAAGTAACTGGTAGCTTGAAAAACTAGATTTTCAAAATGGCTTCACTAACGCTGTGAACAATCAATGAACCAATTCATCTTTACAGGTTTCTTTTCCATCCATTTCCCTGTAAAGTTCAAAAGAAAAAATTGTTTGGAGAAACATTTAAATTAATTATGTGCATCTGCTCTTTAGCTGTCTGTGGGATATCTGAATTGGCATTACTGTCTTTGCCAGGCTGTCATTGTAGGGAACAATTTGATCTTAAATGACCTGCCTGCTTAAGTAAAGATAAAATAATCATTTAATTTTGTACTGCGCAGGCCTGCCTCCTCATTTATTAAAATGTACTTGGATTTAATCCTTAATGTCATTTTAATAATGTTTCAAGGTGTGCTTACTCCTGATTTATAAAAATATCTGACACTGAAAAATGCTATGTATGCTCATTTAAAGTACCTCAGTCTTACACACCTGGAATATATAAATCACAAATGACTTTCAATTTGAATGCAGGTGAACGTACTTTGTAATTAGTTTGCCCTGTGAACCAAGCCCTGGTGCTATATATAAAGCCAATTCAGCCATGGTTGAAGGACAGTTGTTTGCTTATTGTAACAAACTATTTATAGGATATTTAAAACAACCTGCTGAATCTTGCGTTCCTCTTGCCTCAAGTTTCTACACACTAGCAATAATTGACATCTTAATATAAAGTTGTGGAGACTTAAAATTCAATCTGTTGAGATTAAACTCATTTTTCAAACTCAGTCAGTAAACAAAGGATGTAAAATACATACAATTATTATGTCGATCACAAAAAACTATTAGCTTTCACTCACAAAGAAAACACAAACTAGATGGCATTTTTAAAACATGATTACTGAGAGACCCCAGATTTAATACATACTTCATCAGAGAGTGGACATCCTTCATTGACATAAATCACTCCCAGACAACCTCATTACTCTGTTATGGAAACCAGTAAAGAGAGACAGTAAAGCGGGAAAATTATCTCATATTTTACCCTTTAAAAAAGACTGTGAAAAAAAAGCTTGAGAGAAAGTTGGTCATCTTAATCTGCTAATAGCTGAAAAAACCAATCTGAGGATCACCATAAACTCACTAAACTCAAAACTATTATTAATAAGAAACCCAATTTACCCTACAGAGACTCAGACACAACACTTTGAACATTGTGACAAATTTGCCAGTATCTGGCAAGTTAACTCAAATAACAGAAAAATATCAAAAACCTACAGAGCACTCAAACAAATTTCCCACTTTGAA
>JAXDDX010000678.1:0-28057 GCA_034670405.1 Hoplostethus atlanticus
AGTAGGGGAAACGTTTGACTATGTTTTTGAAGTTTATTGAAACTTTATGATTACTTTATGATCTTTTAGGTTAAGGGCTTATCAAAATATTCTATATTTATGGATTTTTATATTTTAACACACACACACTTAGTTTATTGTTATTATAAAGCATCTCATTGTTTAGTACAAATTATATTATTCACAACAAAGCCTCTGGATGACCTGGAGGCGGAAGGTTGCACCCTGTGCCAGATGAATAAGTCCCTGACCTCCTTCATCTTGGGCAGGTACAGTACACTCTGGGGACCCAGTGCAGCTTGTCCAGAAGAAGTCACTATTAGGGCCTGCAGTTTGGCCAGAGGTTCGTTGGGGGATCAAGGCACATCAGATGCCACAGGGTGGAGGACACCAGGTTATTTACAACAAGTACGCGCCCCCTGTAAGACATGTTTGATAAAATCCACTTCCATTTTTAAAACGACTTCAGCTTTTTCTAAAAGATTTTCCCAGTTCTTAAGTTTAAAAGACTCATCCCCTAAAAACACTCCCAGATACTTCAACCCTCCCTTCTTCCATGTCAGTCCCCCTGGTAAAATGAGCTCATTGCTCAGCCCATCCCCGACCATGACTGCTTCGCTCTTCCCCCAGTTAACTTTAGCAGAAGAGATTACAGCAAAGTTTTCTACATTTTCAGCCAGAATGTCAATGTCTCTCTGCTGTTTCACTAAAACAACCACATCGTCGGCATAGGCTGACAATTTAAAAGTTGCGCTGCACCCAGGGATGTTTATTCCAGAGAGGTCAGCTCTGAGTTTGTGTAGCAGGGGCTCAATAGCCAGGGAGTACAGCATCCCTGACAATGAGCAGCCCTGCCTGATTCCTCTCTGGACCTTAAAAGGAGCGCTCAAACCACCGTTAATCTTTAGCACACTCTCAATGTCACTGTACAAGGCCTTGATCTTAGCTATAAGACCCGGGCTGAAACCAAAAGCTTCCAGAGTTTGCCATAAATACTGATGTTCAACCCGGTCAAAAGCCTTTTCCTGGTCTATGGAAATAAGTTTTAAGTCCCAATGAACCAGAGACGTCCAAAATATCCCGAATCAGAATTATATTGTCACTGATCAACCTGCCAGGTACACAGTACGTCTGGTCACAATGGATCACCTGCCCCATCACCTCCCTCAGCTCAGCGGCAGCAGCCCTACGGCAAGACTGTCGCTGAGCACAGCCAGCAGGTCCCCCCCTACCACCGACCACAAGGACTTATAAAACTCCACCGGTAAGCCGTCTATACCTGGAGCTTTGCCGTTTTCCAGGCTCTGCAGGGCGGCATACAGCTCACTGGGAGACACTGCAGCCTCCAGCTCTGCAACGGAGTCCTGTGTGACCTTTGGTAGACCTTCATAGAAAGCATGTGACACCTCCTGCTCCTCTCGAAGTTCTGACCTGAAGAGGCTCCTGTAGAACCCAACAGCATGCCTCCTGATGTCAGTGGCCTCAGACAGTATCTGGCCTGAGTCTGAGCGCATGCTGTGGATGAGCCTCTTCTGCCCGTTCTTACGCTCCAGACCGAAGAAAAAGTGGGATGGGGCATCCATTTCTGAGATGTTGCGAAACCGTGACCTGACCAGAGCGCCCTGTGCTGAAATACCCAGCAGGCTAGCCAGAGCAGATTTTTTAGCCTTGAGAGCCTCAATATGGCCTCGATCTCCTGTGGACTCTGCTAAGTCTTGGAGCTCCACCATGTCAATCTCCAGAGCCTTTAGAGATCTGGCTATGTCTCTCGTGACATTTTGAGTGTACTGCTGGCAAAACTGCTTTATCTTACATTTCCCAACATCCCACCACTGTTGCAGAGAACTAAAACCTGTCTTGGTGTGTTGGTGAACACTCCAGAAAAAAGTGAATGCGTCTCTAAAATTCTTATCCTGTAAAAGAGCTGTGTTAAAATGCCAGTAGGCACTGTGTGGCTTTACATGCTGGATAAGAACAGAGCAGTACACAAGACAATGATCAGAAAAACCAACAGGGTTTATAAAACAATTGTTAAAAACACTAAAATGGTGTTTAAAACAATAAAACCGATCAAGTCTGGCCAAAGATAAAAGATTATCTCTAGCGTGAACCCAAGTGTACTGTCTCTGATTCTGATGGAAGCGTCTCCACACGTCACACAGCTCATGAGTCTCAATCAGACTAGAGAGACGCCTCCGAGACGCAGAGTGGGGCTCCTGGTGGTTCCTGGTGGCTCCTGGTGGTTCCTGGTGGTTCCTGGTGGTTCCTGGTGGCTCCTGTCTAGCCTGTCAACTGTGCAGTTAAAATCCCCTCCCAGAAATAAAAACTCATCACAGTTGCAGTTCTTAATGACATCAGCTTAAATGTCTAAGAAAACAACTCTTTCCATGCCAACAGTTGGAGCATACACCGTGATGAACACCAGCCTCACGTTCTCACAGAGCGCTCTCACCTTCAGCAGGCGCCCCTCTACTACCTCCTCTACCTCATAAGACTGTGGCATGAACTGTCTGGAAAATAAAAGCCCCACTCCACCACTAGTACTGGTGTTGTGGCTTAAAACTACTTCTCCTTTCCATTCCCTTTTCCATGCAACTGTATTGTCCTCAGTGCTGTGTGTTTCTTGTATGAGCATCACGTCTAGCTGCTTCAGCTCCATCAGTTTAAAGAGAGATGCCCTCTTTGCATCATCTCTTGCCCCGTTCAGGTTAAGAGTGCCTATTCTTATATTAGCCATGGGGGGAAAGCCAAACTGCAGAAAATAAACAAAAAAACAAAAAAGAAAGAAAAGAAAAGACAAATTGAACTTAAACATCTTCAAGGACTTGCGTTCTTATCTTTTGGACAAGTTTCTTTAGTCTAAAAACCTCCTGTTCAGTGAAGGACTGTTTACTCAGGTCTGCAGGGTACTTCATTAGATATTTTGCAGACTCTACAAAAAGTTTTATATCAGGGAAGAAGTTGTCAACTTTAACAGCCCTTGTACCCTTGGTGTCCTGCAGGAACTTCCTGATTCTAGTGAGTGAGTAGCCACTCTTCCTGTCAGGCGGGGTGGAGGGTTGAGACTCCGGCTCATCGCTGTCACTGTCTACAGTGGTGTCCTCCATGCTCTGCTCTGGTTGGCTCACTGGAGCTTTAGCAGGTTTCTTGGCTGGTTTTTTAGCCTTACTGGAGGACTGACTGACCTCTGGGGTTTTACGCTTATGTGACATTTTGTATAGATCTGGATCTATGACCATTTCCTCTTCCTCTAGGACAGACTCTGCTACCTTAGTAGCCGTCTGTCCAGCCTGTTCTCCCTGTCCAACCTCAGCATCCCCACTGGCCTCGTTCCCTTTGGCCTCTGTCCTGACCACTGCTTCCTCACCATCCATCACCATTACATTATTACCTGCTTCCCTGACTACACTATCCTTCCCTGACTCCTTCTCCCTAACCATATCAACTTTACCTGTCTCCTTATCCTCCACTACAGTATCTTTACCTGCTTCCTTGCCCTTCACCACACTAACCTTACCTGCTTCTTTGTTTTTCACCACAGTGTCCTTACCTGTCTCCTTCACCACAGTGTCTTTCCCTGGGCTAACTGAGTCTGAACTAGTACTAGCCTTAGGTGATGATGGTGTTTGATCAGTGGGCCCTGATTCCTTTCTCTCAGGGCAGGATCTGATCAGGTGACCCTCCATCCCACACCCAAAACACTTCATGGTGTCTGAAGTGGCATAAATAGTATAGTCAAAGTCTTCAACCTTGAATTTAAAAGCCAGGTTTAGCTCAGTGCTGTCGCTGTTTAAAATCATGAAGACTTGTCTTCTGAAAGACACCACATGCTTCAGTAGAGGAGATTTACAGCTCCGGGGGATCATCTTAACAGGAGAGACGATCTGACCGTGTCTGGCCAGCTCCCTCTCCAACACTTCGTTCCTAAAGAACGGGGGGACGTTGGACAGGATGATCCTCTTAGCGGGGCTGACCAACGGGAGAACGGGAGTGAACGTGTCTTGGATGATGACGCCCCGCTCCACAACCAGATTAACCTTATCCACACAATCTAAAAAAATGACGACGCCGTTGTTCATCCGCGACGCGGATTTCACGCTACCGTGTCCCACCACCTCTCCTACCGCCAGACCTATGAAGGTAGATTTGTGTCTTTATTATGCAAGCAAAACTTTAGGATTCATAAGCAAAACCTTCCACACTGCAATCAAAATCTTTAAGTTTTTTATTATATTTTGATTGAAAAACCAAAGGTTTTGCTTGTGAATCAAAAAGTTTTGCTTATGAATCAAATATATTTGCTTTCAAATCAAAAAGTTTTGGTTTTGAATCAAAAAGTTTTGCTTGCGGTCTCAAACATCTTTTCTTTGCTTCTGGGCCATTTATGGGTGTGCCATTTGTGTCTTTTTGTCAAGAACAAAAATACATTTTAAGAGATCAAAAAAAAGTGTTGCAATCAAATATTACATAATCGAGATCAAAATATGCATTACAATTGAAAAAGAATTAGGTTCATATTTCAAAGTTTTTAGAAGAAAACAAATGGATTTGTGGTGACGTTTTGGCTTGATCCCATTTCGGCCATTTTGGACTAATACCAATTCCCTGCGTTTGAAGTCATTTTTTTTGCGGTTGCAAATCTTTTTTTTGCGGTTACAAAACTTCTTTCTGCGGTTACAACTCGAAGATTGGGTTGCACTTTGACCCCATACCAGATGCTTCTCCATTGGTCAATGGGCCGTCACGTGGTACGTCAGGTTCAACCATAGACATATATACATAGACGCCTGTGGATCGTACGTAAACGTCGCCGCCATATTGGTTCGGACAAGACTGGCCTGTAAACAAATACAAGTAAACGGGGAGCTGCGGTTTTTCTGGATGAAAAGCACTATAACGTTTACATTTCTCAACCGATTTCAATGAGTCCTTTTTTATATTCAAGGGTTTATGATCTACGTGGAGTAGAAAAAAAAGTTTTGTCTCCAGTTACTTAGTTAGGCTATAATCGCTGCTAGACGCTCAAGAGAGCAGTGTCAACGTTAGGCTCACATGAACTGAATTACTTACGTGGTGGAAAATTTAATGTACATGAAATGTGCAGAAAGTTATTTTTCTGTCCATGTCCCGATCATTTTAGCTTTTCTTGTGCTCCAGGTCAGAATACAGCTCATTCACTTTGAAATACTGGGAGGGGGGGGATCTAAATAGCGCATTTTTACATACTAATAATTGACCATCATTGAGAAAAATGGAACAAAATCGGCAAATACAAATTACAATAGTGAGACACTGGCAGTCAGTCTGCTTTCTATATTTTTATAGCAGTGAAAGGATACAGATATACTCCAAGACACACAATTACAGACAAAGACTATTATAAGATAAGATACGCCTTTATTGATCCCCAGAGGGCAAATAAAGAGGGAAAATTCAAATGGCCTATCGAGATTTTCATCTATATTTATATATCTATATTTCTCCAAACCGATTTTTATGACAAGCTACTCGTTTCGGCTAAGCGGCTGACATATTATGAATCTGACTGTAGTTAGCTGGCTAGCTAACCTTTCTCACACTTTGAAGGTTTCCCAAAGAGAAAGAGTTGATACACAGCGATTATAGCCTAACGATCGAGATTCTACGTAACTGGAGACAAAACTTTTTTTTGTACTGCACGTAGATCATAAACCCTTGAATATAAAACGACTCATTGAAATCGGTTGAGAAATGTAAACGTTATAGTGCTTTTCATCCAGAAAAACCGCAGCTCCCCGTTTACTTGTATTTGTTTACAGGCCAGTCTTGTCCGAACCAATATGGCGGCGACGTTTACGTACGATCCACGGGCCAATGCGGCGTCTATGTATATATGTGTATGGTTGAACCTGACGTACCACGTGACGGCCCATTGACCAATGGAGAAGCATCTGGTATGGGGTCAAAGTGCAACCCAATTTTCGAGTTGTAACCGCAGAAAGAAGTTTTGTAACCGCAAAAAAAAGATTTGCAACCGCAAAAACAATGACTTCAAACGCAGGGAATTGGTATTAGTCCAAAATGGCCGAAATGGGATCAAGCCAAAACGTCACCACAAATCCATTTGTTTTCTTCTAAAAACTTTGAAATATAAACCTAATTCTTTTTCAATTGTAATGCATATTTTGATCTCGATTATGTAATATTTGATTGCAACACTTTTTTTTGATCTCTTAAAATGTATTTTTGCTCTTGACAAAAAGACACAAATGGCACACCCATAAATGGCCCAAAAGCAAAGAAAAGATGTTTGAGACCGCAAGCAAAACTTTTTGATTCAAAACCAAAACTTTTTGATTTGAAAGCAAATATATTTGATTCATAAGCAAAACTTTTTGATTCACAAGCAAAACCTTTGGTTTTTCAATCAAAATATAATAAAAAACTTAAAGATTTTGATTGCAGTGTGGAAGGTTTTGCTTACGAATCCTAAAGTTTGCTTGCATAATAAAGACACAAATCTACCTTCATACAGACCACACTCCTCCACCGAGCAGCTGACAGCCGGCGACAGCTTCACCGCATGCCGGCGTGTCAGCTTCTCCATCCCCGTACCTCCGACTACTGCGGCCGGTGTTACACATCAACTGGTTTTCACGTTAACTGGTTACCTTTGTTTGTAAACGTCGGGTGCTTCGGCAGCTTTTTCCAACCACGGAGAGGAAACGTAGCTGACCTTGCGAATGCCTGAATGATTATAATAATATATCGCTCATAATTTCTTCATTTAGATTATTGATGCTTTATGGAGTTTAGTGAAACTGGGATCAGAAATATTCTTAACCATATTTTGTTGTATTTTCGTCAAAATAAAAACTCCACACCGGGGTTTCGAAACCATATACAATCTAAAGGAAATATCACGCTGCTTTGTACCAGACCACTGAACTATGCTGCCAGGGTATTTGGCGATATCAAACACGTAGTCTATTCCGAAACTAAAACAAGTGTATATTATCTTCCGGGTTCAAAACACCACTGCCAAATTAACCTGTGACCACTGTTATTGCGATGATAGCAGCCACACAAACCTAGTTTGTTGCGCCTCTGAAGTTGAACATTTTTCGAAGACCTGAGGTTATAATGTCTGCTTAGGTTTTGGGGGGGAAATAAACTGTGGGATCCGATGACAACATAATAAACAGGTTTCGGACGGGTGCTGGAAATCCTTGAAAACGTTTGAATTTCAATGTGGTATGTACAAGGAGTGAAAAGTGCTTGGATTTGGATAAAATGATTGAAACTGCTTGAAATTGTAATTGCATTACTTTCATGGTAAACCGCTGGGTCAGTGACAGTTTGAAAACTGAAACGTTGTTCGGTTGTGTTTTCCTTTTAACTTGTCTCCCTTCTGTAGAATGCTCTCACTTTTTTCTCATAGTGCAATAACACACTCAAATTGTGTGCACTGTATGTCTGTTTAAATATGTACCATTTAATATATACTAATATGCAACATTGTGCACACATCTCATACAGAGACAGAGACGACATTTGTGAGAAATTATTAAAATATAAAAACAAATTGACAGAAAAAGAGCACTTAGCTTCAGCAGCAACAGACCGTAACAGTGTTTCATCTAGAGGGCTAGGTTGTTAGCCCTGTGCCCAACCCCCAACCTGGAGGATTAGTGGATTGCACTTTGTCAGGCCTCTACCCTTTGACCAACTTGGTTGTCCCTACCAGGAGACTAAGTTCCTGCTAATATAGGTCTTGTGGTCATTGAGGCACGCAAGCCCCCCCGACCACGACAAGGTGGCAATCCTTCGGGGAGAAAAATCATAAGCTGCATCAGCATAACTTAAGGAGGCTCAGTCGAGTAAAACAGGATAAAAAATAGGGAGACCCGGAGAAAATCGGGAGTGTTAGCAGGTATGCCCTTCTGCAAAATGCTCTCACTAAACATAAATTTGTTGTTCATAACGCAACAACATCTGATTTACATGTGGTGAAGTCTATTATGAGGCAGGACATATGGGGCATAAATATGTTTTGTCTGTGGGAGGCCGCCCCACACAGATCCAATGGTACCATCGGCCACATGCTGTGCATTCGATCTGGAAAACAAAATACACAGTAGGATCACAAAGTGAAAATAAAGTCTTCTGTATATGGAGTAGAGCTATATTTTCTTACCCAGTCAACATGGGTCTGTCCTGTGGTTTCTGTGGTCTCCTCCCCACAAAAATGACAGACATCCAACAGGGAATCTGTAAAAAATATAGTTATTGAACTTTCTGTAAGTTATACTTAGTTAAGGATTTATGCAAGACCATCACATTCATACCTGACTCGGCAAGCAGTGTGTGGGCCATTTCCAGCCTCATTCTATTGACCCCCCTCCAGGTCAACTGGAAAGTCAACCTTTTTGCCTTTCAGCACATACTCTGCCACCTTGAATAAAGAGTATGTAAGTTGGAGTAAGTTCTCTCTTTGAACGAGATTGATTACTGACAAACTGGAAAACTTACTTTACAAACCAGCACCCCACATGATGTTGTGTCCTGATGATGGGGGTGAGCAACAGTGTTGCATGTCCACCTGGACACATTAACCTTCCTCCTCCTAATGAAAGCTCTACATCATGAAAATAGAGGGGTCAAAGTATGAGATGATGTATTTGTAGCTATGTTAGATAGTTTATTTCCACACCAGAGATAAAATAGCTGCACTTAAGAGGGATCATATAAGATTTGCTTACCTTGTTATGTCCTTGCATTTCTGCAGCTGGACACTGGTGGCCCCAAATGGGTCCACAAAAAGGGCCCTTCGTTCCTTGGGATACATAGCCTGTAAAAAATACAGTTAGGCCCCTAAATGTGCATGAAGCTTTTATGTGTGCTAAAGGGCATATAGCTTTGGACAAAGGTGCACTTACTACCAGAGTCCAGTGTCTGTCCTTACACACTGCTCCAATTAAGGCATCATACTGTCCAGCATCCAGCTACAACAATTCCAATTGTTAAAATGACAACATTCTGAATAAGACATTGTTAGGATTACAATAATAATGCTCACCTTTCTCAAACCCCGAGATGTGCCATCCCATATTGCCGTCATTTCAAATGTATCAATGACAAAGATGTCTAATGGCACTTGCCTTGCTAGGACAGTCATGTATGCGTTCAATACCTGCAAAGAGTTTACATCGTTATTAATAGGCCAATCTGTTTCAACGTACTTTTAATGGCCTGCTTAAAGCTGAATACATATGTCAATACATACCTCACTCTCCAACTCCTTTCCAGGGGCAAGGCTCTGCAGATCTGCTGTGAACAATTTGTAGGGTCCAACCTTTGCCCACAATATTTCTCCCTTTCCTCGAGCCCAGATGTCAGTCACTGAAAAGGTAAATAAGAGAGTACTTTAAAGTTACGGAGAGCAGAATGATAAATGGAATGCAATATATTATGTTACATTTCTTATAAGTTTTGCATATAAATACCATTGCTTTGGACAGGGTGTGTAATGGATATGACATCACTGTGGCAGCTGTTGCTGGCTGATGTGGCTGGAAAGATGGGAGAGTGTGTGATGGGTGGGGTGCTGGTACAGGACAGTGTGGCCGGAGAGATGGGAGAGTGTGTGATGGGAGGCTTGGCTGTTGTGCTGTGGTATGAGGGCCCTTCAGTTTTTCTGAGTTTCGCTGGAATCCTCTCCTCTGGCTCAATGAAATGTGTTAGGTGGTCAATGTTAGCTGTTGTTTTGGTGGTGTCTGTTGTACTATGTAATATGGCCTTTTTTCATGCAGCTCTGTGATTTTGAAGGGTCCAAGCATATCACTCTCCATTTTCCCCCCTTTGCGTTGTTGTTCTCGTATGTTTTTTAGTAAAACAAGATCTCCCATGTTAAAATGGTCATCCTGGCCCCTCTCCTCTTTGAAATTGAAATTGAAATTTTTATTGACAAATTTATAAAAAACATCCATGATATATATAAATAAATAAATAATATGAGTACAGCCTCACCTTCCCTCTTTCTGACACGTTGATGGGATTGTTCAACATTTGCTATTACGTCCTGATACACTGCTTGCTGGTGTTTTAGTCCCTCACACACCACCTCCTCCCTCACCAGTGCCTCCACCTTCTCTTCTGTTATCTACAAGAGCAAAAGAAAGTGCATTAATATGAAGTCATTACATTTCAGTGACTGCCACATCCAAACATTGCAAACAATTCCTTGACCCTCTTACCTCATACTCACTCTGTACCTCAGAGGGGTATCTTGCCTCCCTACCAAACATAAAAAAAATATGGCTGTATCGGTGGTCGGGGTTTTTTTTAGCCTCAGTGCAAATTTTGGGTTGCACCCGGGTACGGCCCCCATGTTTTGGATTGTCTCTTCCCCGCTTGCCAGGATTAAATATTAATTGATGCAGTGAAAATTAACTTCATATTGTCATAGTAAACCCCATGAAATGTCCTTTGTGATTTTTTGGGGGTTTTTATCTTTTTTAAGATTAACTTCCCGTTGAATGGTACTTTTGAGTTTTTAAAAAGTCCTTTTGTTTTGGGGGGGGAAAGGTGGCAAAAGTTTTTTTAATCTCCAGCTTTACGGGTGAGGTTAAACCTTCCAATGGCAAAAGATAAACAACAGCATGGTAAAACAGGGAAAAGTAGATAGTTGTTTTTAAACCCTACCTTATTTTTAAATGGGGGTTCCCCTGACGTAAGCGTCTTTGAGGAGCCCCAAATTTGTATAAAAAATCAAGAAACACAATGGGTTTTCCTTTCTGCGATTTCCCTTTTTAAGAGGTAGGCCCTGCCCACTTGTGAAGTAGTCAACCATTACAATATTGTACTGGCACCATCTCAGTACGTGGCTTGAGAAATCCATTCCCACCATCAACGCTCAATACCTGAAGAAATAGCATTATACATATCATACGGGAAATTTTGTTAGAACCCTAGTCACACATTTAAGCTTTTAAGCTACCTCTATTGGGTTATATGGTTTTTTTTCCCTTTAGGGGGGCCTCCCTTGAGGGCATGGGGGCTTTGACCAATCTGAAAAATTAATTAACACAGAGTTAATCATCTATATGGTAAAGTTGTCTTACAAATTCACTAGAATTGGAAATGGGGAACCGCATGCCCTTTAATATGGGGTTTTGTTTTCCCTTTAGGGCCACAATATGTCCCAAATTAGATGTTATCATCCTTTTAAAAAATTAATCTTTTAAAAGTGGTTTTATTTGGTTCATGAGAAAATTGGGGGTATTAGTTCCTTTGTTCACTTCCCCTTTTCCCGGATGTCCCCCCCCATGCCAGGCCAAAAAATTTCGGCAAGATTAAAAAGGTGAGTTTTGCAACCCCCACAGTTCCAACCCGCTACAGGAAATGTGATTTTAGATCATCTGCCTCCTCTGCTGTAGTACCACCTTAGCAAGATGTTTTTGGATTACGTTGTCTTCTAAAAATTAGAAGAGGGTTTCCCACGGGAGAGGGTGTGTTCTGAATTACTGAGCACCAAAAGTAACGATAAACAAAGTGAAGGGATTTTGGGATTATTTCCTAAAATGATAAAATTTATCCTTCCTTTTAATGATTACCTTTTGTTTGTACATCCCTTTGGGGAAGAGTTATGGACTTTAAAGGGAAAAACCTCCCCTTTGGGATGAGGAGTCCTCAAGATAGGTCACCCCCAGTCAGCATAGCTGTGGGGATTTCCCTTGCGTTTCCTTTGCTCTTTCGAAAAGAGCCCCAAAGCAGAAGTTTGGGGTTCGGACCCGCCCCTGCCCCAATTCTTCCTCTTCCCCCTTGATGGAGGAGCTGACAGGCTGCTGGGTTGCATCTTGTGCTGCTGATTATTTGAAGTGCCATCCACAGCTCTGTTGTCCTAAATGCTAACTTTTTAACCGGGGTTTCCCAGTGCAGGGGTTTGGGAAAGCCATGTTGTACCCTTCTCAAAAATTGTTTTTCCCCAGGATGAAAAAAGAGCGGGGGCCCGCCCCTTTATTTACCCATTTTACACTCCTTTGGGGGGTGGGCTGTTACCCGCTGCAGCCCCTTGCGAGAGGAACATTTTGGGGGCTGTGACATAGTGAAAAAGGGGAAAACCAAATGTAAAATTAGGTTTTTGTTTGTTAGTGATCATTGCTGTTTTTCAATAATAAATAATTTGTCGTTTAATAGTATTTTGTATTTACGCAACTTTAATGTATAGTAGTAAGTAAAAAAAAATTTGTTAAAGGTACCTTTCTGCACTTATTCACAGTAAACCTCCCCCAAGGGCTCCAGAACGGTGCAGACCTCTTTCACGTCTCCCTTTCCCTCTTGACTTGGGTATCAACAGGAGCGTTGATGCAGCCAGGGGGGAGATGATGGCATCTTTGACCGGGATGCGTTTCAACATATAAAATGTTGAGTTCCCCCTTGTAGCACATTGTTTGGGCCCTTAGTCGGGATCCCAAATTTGGGTTGCTGGCTTCAGCTTCTCTGGGGCAACCGTGTTTTTGTGGAAAAATCTAAATACCCTTCCCCTTTCCCAAGTTGGTTTTACCCCCCTCACGATCTTTAATCATTTTTGATTGTGTGCGAAAGAATGGGGGGTGGGTCCCTAACATTTTTAGGGCTTTTTTTTATGTTTGCTGCATTTCAGTAAAAAGCACCCACTTTTGCCGTTACTTCCACCTTTTCCATCTTAGTGCTCCTTCCCCGGTTTTTGCAGAATGTTCTCGGCAACAAAAAACAGTCAAGAAGGCGGGATGTCACTTAAAGTTTTAAATAAAGTGACAAGTGCGGAATGTAGAGCATGTCTTTGGATTCCCCCAGTCGTTGTAGGCAAACTGCTGAATTTTTTTTGACCGTCTGCACAATGCCGCCCGTGTTTATAGTCTTTTAATAATTTTTTGGGACAAGGTTTTTTAGGGGGAGAACATACATGGGATTTAAGGCCGGACAATATTTTTAAACCCTTTGTCCTCCACAATGAAAAGGTGAAAGTCATGGCTTCATTTTAGCCAGCCCCTCATCAACATTACCCCGTTGGTTTGGGGTCATTTTTTTTGGAATAAATGTGTTATTTTGGTTTGAGTGCAAAAAAGGAGTAGTATCCCTGCGTTTCCCCGGGAAAGACAGGGATGCTGCAGCAAGTACTTGGCCAAAAAAAGGGCATTTTCCAGGGGGAGTGGTGGAGGAGGGAGCTTGCCCTCCTCCTCCAGCTGCACGGAGGGGGGGCGGTTTTAGATGTTGTAAGGGTTTTTTGTTGACCCTGCTCGAAGGATATTTTCATTTTAAAATTCTGCAAAACAGCTTTGCAGTCTCCAATATAATTGAGTGCGCTTCTTTTTCGGTTTGTCATTTCTTACTTTTTCCGAGGCTTTATTTAAATCCGGCTCCCCCGTTCTCGTCGCTCTGTTTACCTGGCCTGTACCACTACACTGCTGTCTTTGGAGCGTCTGCCCCCCCTTTTTTCTTTCCATAATGGTATATCCTAGTCTGTCCCCGCATGTGATTGGGGCCCCATGGTGTGCCCCTCAAAATAAAGTCCCCCCCCTGCCTGCATGGGTTTCACAAGTGGCAGGAGGGCGAAGATTCGGCTTCCCCACGGGAGTCGCTTTATCGACAAGGGGGGCGGGTTTCAGCGAAAGCAGTCTTGGGGTCGCCTTGTGCATGGGAAGGTTTTTTTTTTCATTGATTTCTTACAAGAAGAGTAGCCAACTTAGTGTTGAAAAAAACCCAACTACAATCCCTTTATAATAACTCCAAACCCAATATTCAGTAATCACGTGGGTAAATTGCACATATCAATGAAAATATTGACAGATAAGGGATGTGGAATTTACAACAAAATATATATTTTTTTATGGGTTATTTTAAATGGAAAGGGGAAACATGCAATCTTCTTAAGGGTTGTTTTTTATTATTTCAAACATCACGAAAACACCCCAAAATTATTGGGTTATGGGCATTTTATTTTTATTTTGGGGGATTTTTTGAAGGGGGTGCGTAACGGGGGGATTCATTTTTTAGCAAAACAGATAAGGAAGCCTTGCTTTTTTCTTTTGGTTTATTTCGATAAAATGTCAATTGGGGTTAAAAAAAAAAGTTAGCAAGCGGGTGGGTAACAAAGAAAGAGAGGAGAGGAAAAATGAATTTTTCAATCATTTACTTTTCATGGGGAAAAAATACAGAATGAACGACAGAGGGCCGTGGGGGAGGGGAATCTTTATTTATTTTTGAAGTGGAGTGTGTTTATGGCCACAACCCCACACCCACACAACCCCACAAACACACAACACACCACACCAACACACACTAAATTGGATTTTGGGGATGTTTAGTGTAAATATATTTTGGATGTTTTATTATTTTGTATGTACAGAATTACAGAGGTGGCTCCCCCTAGGGTCGGTTATTGTAAATACTAGCTGAGTGAAACAGTTGCCACATTGTACTGGTGTACTACCAAGTTTGTTAAATGTTATACTGGTATGGTTTGGGGGTTTTTTTACTTGTGAACCTAAAAAAAATAATTTTAACAAGGGGCGTCCGACTCGACGTTTTCATCCATTTATCCTCATATCACCGAGTTTTAATTCATTTTTTAATATCTATAGGCACATTTAGTATTTTTGTATTGAGTATTTTGATGTATTGGGACGATTGGGGGTTTGGGATTTTTTTTTCCGTTTTTTTCTTTGTTACGACCAAGGCATTCAGGGACCCCACTGCCTGACAGAGTGGGCGAGAGGGAGGGCAATAATCAATTTACTGTTTTGTCAAAAAAGCATATCACAAAAAGTTAAATGGTTTTTGAAAAACATTTTTCTTCCCCTTTGTTTACCTTTTTTTAAACGCCCGGCTTCCCCTTTGGGAACCTCGTATTCAACCTCCTCTCTCTCTCTCTCTCTTCTCTCTCTCTTCTCTCTCTCTCTTCTTCTCTCTCTCTCTCTCTTTCTCTCTCTCTCTTTTCTCTCTTCTCTCTCTCTCTCTCCTTTTTCTGAACAAATTTGAGCCCCAGAAAAAACATCCAGTTGCTGAAACTTCCTATATTAGACTTAAGGGTAATTTAAAAGTTTGTTCCCCTTTCGCAAAGGGAAGATCACTACTGCATGTCTGTTTTGCCATGCTTTCTTGGCCGTGCTTCAAACTGTGGAGGCACGAAACGAAAAGCAAAGCCCCAAACGCGAACATGTAAGTAAGTATCTAATAGGCTACTACTTTTTGCATCCATTTTTATTAAAAATATTTCAATAACGGTTTAAAGCTTTTATATTTGTTTCAAATAAACGCTTGTTGTTGAAAATGTTTTTCGGGTGATGCTAGCCTATTTGCTTTCTCTATAATTTCCCCAAGGGTTAGCGAGTTGCTAAAATTGCTTCAGTTGCAAAATACCTTTTGTAGTGACCCTCAGCTAATGTTTTAAACATGTAATAAACTGTTATACCTATGAATTGCTTTTTGGTTTTATGAAGTTATTTAGGAATTTTTACTGGTGAATATTTTTTATTGTTTTTGGGGTTAGGCAATTCAAGTGACATTGATGTATTTCAAGGGGAAAACAGCCTGACACAATGACCCGGAAGTGAAGAGAATGAGGAAAAGATCCCAAGGTCAAAAACATTGGTATGTTTCTCTTCAGCAGTACTGTATTATTCCCTTTTCTGCCCTTCTATGAAAAAATGTTCCAATGGTACCACAAAAAGGGTTCGTACCCTTTGGGTTTTCCCCTAGGCAAAAGGGTGCAGAAAAATTTGTAATCAAGGAACAAAAAAAATTTGGTGCAAAAAGTTTAGAGTGTAAATGTTTCTATGGATCACTGTAAGAGGCCTTTAAAATTTTTTTTTTGTAACCATGGCAAGAGCGATGAAGAACGTCAGGAATTGATCGAGATTTTTTTTGAGTTTGAACATAAGTTACTGTGTTTTGTCTGTCTGAAATCAAGAACTTTGACATTCCCGTGTGCGCAACTTTTGGAACATGTAAAACGAAGAGGATGTTAGTAATGGTAGAATAAAATAGTTTGGAAAACATTAGCCTACCTACTGTGAAAATTTTCTCTTTTTTAAAGGTGTGTTGGACCCTACAATCACCGCCGCAGCTACACTGGGGAAACTGTATGTTTTAATCTGATTGGATTTACTAACTGGGGTGAAATTATCAATGTAATGGAAGTTTTTGGGGCTTCAGAGCTCATACTTTCCCCCTGTGTTTTGGAATGATTGAAAAGTCACCCTACAATATATATATAATATATTTTTTTAATGATATTTTTGATCAAAAAATTATTTTAATAATTAATATTGACGAAATTTTTAAAGTTTTTAATAAATTTTTTAATTTGTTTTCTATGTTTTTTTATAAAAAATAATAGTTTTCCTATAATTATATTTTGTGACGTAGCTGTCTGAGAAGGGAGGTCTGCATTGGGCCCTTTGGTAAAGGTGAGGTTTTTTGTGGCGTTATGGCCCCTCTTGTGGATCCATGGGTACAGCATATGCAGGTTGTCTGCTTTTTCGTAGTTTTATATTGTTGCTCTGAAATTTTGTTTCTCCTCCAAAAAGTAAAAAAGGCTACGTTGGGAAAAGATTTCAATGACTCATCGGGGATTCTAGCTAGGTGTATTCAGGTTTCTAAATATAAGCTATTGCTCATTTTAATATTTAAAAGGAAAATGACTTAAAATGATTTCACATGTCCAACTCTAAAAAGGAATAATCAGAAAAATTTCGGGAGTATTAAAAGGATGTAAACACACTATGAGACGGTGAAGTTCACTAAGAGCTTCATCAATGGGAGGAAAACACACCCGATTTACAAATTTTGAAAAAACCATCTATGTATAGGGCCCCCATTCCCCAAAAAAAGAAAATATGAAAAAGCTGAAGAGAGAAAGTGAGTTGTTTCTCACCAGAGTGCGATCCCCTTTATACCCCAAAAGTTGAGAGTTTTAGGTAATGAGCATCCAGGGGGGGCTGATGGGGTTTAATGTCCAACAGTGGAAAAGGGGAAATCAAGAACATGATGCCACGTGTTTCCAGCTTTATCCCGATGCACTGTAAAAACGAATTTTGGGCTTTTTGTTACTCAATTCTTTTTCTTAGCAGTTTTTAACTAAAACAAACTAAAACATTGGGCCTACTTGAAATTGAAGTTTTAATGTGGTCAATCTGTCAAAAAAACTGTCCGGTTACTTAAATTGCGAGTTTTACTCAATTAAGTTGATAAGCCCCCAAAATGCCTTGGGAAACCCCACGCGCACGCGCAACGGACAAAACCTCGTGCTCCACATCATCATCGGGGAAAAAAGGGCCATTGCAGTTTGAGAGGACGCAAGACAGCAAGTACAAAAAAGAGAAAATAATTTTTAGGTAAATATTTTTGGAGTTTCAAGGCAAAGCCATCCTACCCCCAAAGTTAAAAAATTTTGCCAAATCCCATATTTTTTATAAGTTTGTAGCTAACTACAGAATTTTTCCTCATGATTTGTGTTCAGAACATTTTCCGTTGCCCGTTTATACGATTTGTTACCCACCGGTAACCCGTGGGGGTAACCAGCCCGGGGCAACGAGGAAAACGTTGATGACCGATTTTTACCGACCGGGAACCACGTGGAGCGGGAGCCCCGTCCGGGGGAACGGAAAAAGGCTTTACAAAAACCGGTATTTAAGCGTCTATTAAAAGAGCCTTTTAAATCCATCCCCAAATAATACCCGGGGAGTCCCCGTATATATTAATACAACATTCAGCAGGGGGTTTGTTTGTAACTCAGATATGCAGTAATTTAACTAGTCTTTCAACTAAAACGCAGTGAATTGCGTGGTTGCAGACAGTAGTGTAACTGAGTAGTTGGGCCCTTTGTAGGGGAAGCTAAGCTGGATATTCCAAGCGATCATGTCAGCGTTTTATTAAAATTCTAGAAAACTGACTCATACAGTGAAGAATATGAATTTGCCCCCCGTGTACAATATTTTATGGGGTGTCGAGTTGCTAAAGGAAAACCCTGGCATGCTTCCCTCAAAATTTGGTAAAATGAGGGCCTTTAAAAGGTGCTTTTTAGGATCCTATACATTTTAGAAATAAAACTTGAAAAGGGTTTTCCCTTCCACCCAGAAATGTACAAAAAATATGTTTTCTTCCATTTGGGACAGAGCCACGTTTATTAGCAAGCTTATCAACGATAGAAAAAATGGATATAATATAAAAAAATGTCTTTACTGCGCTTTAAAAGCTTCACTCTTTGTCGTGAATTTATGTTTAAGTTAATCTATGTTGATATTAAAAATAAATTCTCTCACTTATTTTTACCCCCCATGATATTTGTCAGTGTGGTTTTTTAGTTAAAAAAATGTTTTGGTTTTAAAAACATAATTATATATTTGCTGTGGATGGGTTTATTAACCTAATTCTGCATTTGCATGGATGACATTGTGGGTTGACAATTTGACTGAAATTACACAAGTAGGAGACTTCAATCTGAATTGGTTCATTTCTTTAAGGGCGGAGGTCTGAGTGGTTGGAGCAGCCTGTCCTGTCCCCTCAGCGGACAGTTTCAGTATGGGCTTTTGATGCTTTTTTGGGGGAAAACTTTGGGGGTATTCCTTACAACCCTTTTAAAAATCAATGTGTTTTTAGGGATGGATAATGAGGGGGTTTTTTTGTTCTCTTTGCAGATTGCTGCAGAGTTCAGGCCTGGGTTTCTGTTGATCTCCCCCCAGTCTTTCCTAATGGACTCCCAAGTATTTTCCAACATGCTGGGTTTCCCGAGTGCGAGCCAGTAGCAGTACCCAAACTTCACCGTCTGCTTCAGCCCTTGATGTTTAAGTAAAGGGTAGTCGATTTAACAAATTCTTTTCACCCCCTGAACAAAAAATTGAAATTGTGAATCACTTGTAAAAGGGTGGGGCAAGTTTTCTGGTGATTATCAAAACTAACAAAATCATGGCTCAGTTGCATGTGCATTCCATCGGTGTGCGAAATCATGTTCTGGTTTCGGTGCTAATGTCCACCACTGTGTTTCAGCGCGGCTAGAGCGCGGGGCAGACGGACTTTAGTTTTTTTGAGGGTTTTTTCCCGTGTATTTTGTATTTACCTTTTTTTTTTACTTTTCCTGTCAAAAAAACCCTTTAAGCTTAGATTCCATCTTAGGTCTTGATTGCTACAGTTGGGACACAGTGAGTCTTTCTTTACTGTTCTTCTGGTTCTAGACTTCCAACAGAAAAGAAGACTGCAGCGTTGCTTGGGCTGCCTCACACCTGAGGAGGATCCCACCAACTTCTTCAAAGTTGTGAGGTGGGTTACACATACGTAAAAACTTTTGACGGGGAACTAAGAAATGCTATGGGTTTTATTTTTTTTAAAGGTTGAATTTAAATTTCTGGTTTTTGAAGATGATAGATTTGAAAAAAACAGCATTCTGATGGTAGTGATAAAGAATGAACGCCCGGGACAGCACTGCGGGAAAATTTAAAGACCACGGTCTTTTGTACCCCCGTGGGTTTATTTTTCACCCCGCCCCACAATCTGCCCCCCAATCGTGATGTCAGTAAATTCGTTTGGAAAAAAAAAAAGGTATTGAATCACAGTGGTGGGGGCAAATCCAACCCCCTAGATACCCAAAAAAAAAACCCTGTGGTAGTGGGGGTGTGCATGACTGACCAAAATCATTTTCGAATAGTCTATTTTTCTTAAAAACCCAATTTTGAAAATTTGAACCCCCCCCCCCAAAAAAAAAAACGAAATTCAGTTATTCTTTCAATAGAATGGTCATTTTTAAACAAAAGGGGATTTCAATAAATGGCACTTCAGATGTTTTGGGGTCTGGTCTAATTTTTCTCGATTCGTGAGCGATCGTGTCAAGCTGGGGAGGAATCGCAAGGAAAAAGCATGAGCTCCGTCAATTTCCAAAATATAAAAATTTCAAAAAAAACACCCCGATTGTGATGGGGTTGGATATCCAGTCAATTATAAAAAAAACTATTTCTCAGTTGTGTCTAAAATTTTTTCCCTCATGGTCTAAACAGAGGCGGAGAGACCAGAAGATTGTATGTACATTTTTTGTTTTTATTTCACACTTCTTTGGCAAGTAAAACGTACCCCCATGCGCCTTTGAATTGAGAGAGAGAAAGCGACGAGCAGGCACACCCCACAATGACAGGGGTGGGGGGAGATAGAGGAAGGAGACAGAGAGAAGAAACAAAAAAAACCCCCCTACATTGAGAAAAACCAGCGCGATCGGCGCCAAACGGGGGGGCAAAAATTCCCCCCACCGGGGCCCCCCCTTTTCCTTGCTCGGTTCCCCCGGGGAAAGTAGCCGGCCGGTTTTTCTTTTACCCTTTTTAGGGTTGTAAAAAAACCTTCCCCAAAAATAATAATACAATAAAAATAATATTATTTTTTTTCCACCCCAATAAAATAATTAATAAACTTTTTTTTAAAAAAAAATTTTTTTCAAAAATTCTAAACACCATCCCCAAAGGTTTAAACGCACAACAGGGCCCCACCCCCTTTAAAACTGAGTTTCCAAGTATACAAAGAAACCCCCATTTTCTATTTTCTCTTTTGGGGTAATCAGGCCGATTAGGATAACTTTTAATGCAAAAACCGCCCCCCAAAAAAAATTTGGGCCCCCCCCCCCCCGGCCCGGGAAAAAAACCCCCCCTTTTCCCCCGGGCCCCCCCCCCCCCCCCTGCTTCTGCCCAAAACCCCTACTCCCCCCAAAAAACCCCCCGGGGAAAGAATCAAGTAGAGTAAAAATTTAAAATACTTTCTTTGTCCAAATATGTCCAGTTGGCTTTCTTCATAATATAAAAGAAAACATGACAGTAACATCAATTAAATGTCATATCATTGACTTTATAGAATTAATATTTTTTACTCAGTAAATGTTGCTAACATTACATAGAACAGTAACTAAGTCAGCCATTGTTACAGCACTAGCTTTTATACCCTAATCAGGCAGCTTTACAGCAAACATGTTTTTACATGACATCTACATGACATTTACCTATAACTTGATGGTACATGTGATAAACTGTCTAGAAATTCAGTCATTCATTCGTTCACACTCCATGTCAAGATGAGGAATGTTTTCGACCATGCAGCAGCACCAGTCGACTTATGTTTTTTATAGTCTTGTGGTGTATTGTCTTTTGCACTGTCACCCAATGGATGTAATGGCCATTACACAATACAATGAGGGACAGTGATAAAAAAAAGAAAAGACATATAGACTCTGTGTCTTACAACTATTTCTTTTCTCATGAAAAAGGGACATGTGTTTTCTCTGCTGGTTAAAGTGTTTTTAACTCGAGTCTCTGTGTTAATATAAAAATGTATCCTATTGCTCTCCTTCGGGGGAGTCACGGATGAAGTTCGGAGTAGTCATTTGGTGTTAATTTGAGGATATATCATAATGCTGTCCTTGTTGTGCCCGAGTCTTTAAATGATGATGTTTGGAATATGGTACACGCACAATAATTGAATGCTTGATGATGTTTTTTAGGCTACTGATTCGGAGGAGGAAGCTGTGAAGGGAGTGGACGTTGGCTTACTGTTCGCCACTGAAGAGGCTGGAGGTAAACAAGACCTGCTCTCCAAGAACGTCGTTGACGTTGCTGTGATCCTGGAGGAGAAGATTGTCCTTCATGAGCTAAGAGATCTTTTTGTAGATAGATTAGAGAAATGTTGTATACTACTTGCATTTTTCCAATGTTATAGAAATGCTGCTATTCAAAACAATGCTGCTATTCCTCCAATGGAACAGCACTTAAAACTTTTACCCTTTTCAAGTGCAACTGTTAAGCTTTTAGAATTTTCTAATTATGCTTTTACTTTATCACATTTATTATATTCTTAGGAGTGTCGTTGTCTGACTGTTTAGCCTACACAATTTTGTTTGAATTTTGTAGTGTTGCAGTTATATTTCTGTTAATGTTAAGCACCTCAATTTGAAAAAAAGCTTTTGAAAGGAACCCCGACTATTAAGACGTGTAGGCCTTAATATCCTATAATTGCCCTCTCCTACTAAAATACGTTGTTAGAAACACATGAAATATTTTAATTACTTTAAAAATCCTCAACGTTTAATGCATATTTTAACTTACGGAGGTTGCCATTACTTTACGTGCGCAATGCACTCTGGGTCGATGACGTAAATTGGTTGCGCTTGTTGCTGTTTCTACCGGCGAGAGAGAGAATACCAATAGAGAGAATCGAGAGAATACCAATACAATGCCACACTGTGCTGCTTTTGGCTGTAGTTTTCAGTCGAAAGGCAACAAGGGAAGTGATGTAAGTCTCCATAGCTTTCCTAGTGATACAAGATGGCGCGGCCGTGTCTAGACGCCGTCGTGGTAGCTCCGCGGAGATTGTGCGTTTTTTTAGTTTTTGTGTTTGTTTTTAATATCTTTTTTTGCTCAAACACATCGGCACTAACATCCTACGAACGCAGCACACTTTTGGACATAAACTTTTGCGCAAAACAAAGGTTTTTGTCCACTTTTCCCATCGACCCAGCGTGGCCGGCAGAGATAGTACGAGCGAGCCACAACAACAACAGTGGAGACTCACCTACGGGGAGACGAAGGAGGAAACATCGGGGAAAACGGAGCGGAATTCGGAACAGACTGAGAGTTCAAGCCCACCGTCCACCTCTGCCCAGCATCCTTCTTGCTAACGTCCAGTCTCTGGATAATAAGTTGGATGATGTTAGGGCGAGGATTAGATTCCAACGGGACATGAGGGATTGTAACGTCTTTTGTCTGACGGAAACATGGCTGACCCCGCTGGTGCCGGATCGAGTCATATGCCCAACCGAGTCCTTCTCTGTTTTCCGTGCGGATAGAACGGAAGAGTCTGGCAAATCTAAGGGTGGAGGGGTTTGCTTCATGACCAACAACAAGTGGTGCAACCCTAAGGACATTAAGACTCTTTCTCGTTCCTGCTCGTCGAACCTGGAACATCTGACTATCTCATGCCGTCCATTCTACCTTCCCCGGGAGTTCAGCTCGGTCATCACCACAGCCGTCTACATACCACCACAAGCGGACACCGACGTAGCACTATCGGACCTACATGATGTGTTATGTCGGCATCAGAACAAGCATCCCGACGCGGCTATGGTGGTGGCTGGGGACTTTAATAGGCGAACCTAAAAAAAGTCATGCCGAACTTTCACCAGCACATTACGTGTGCTACCAGAGGGGAAAGAACGTTGGACCACTGCTATACGCCGTTCAAGAGAGGCTACAAGGCTGTCTCTCTCCCTCCGTTCGGCAAATCAGACCATGCCGCCATTTTCCTGCTACCGGAGTATAAACAAAGGATAGCACGGGAAGCGGTAGTGACGAGGGACGTAAAGCGGTGGTCTGACCAATCAGAGGCTGAGCTACAGGACGCTCTGCGTGACGTCGACTGGGATATGTTCCAATCCAGTTCCAGGGACGTCAGCGAGTTTACGGAAGTAGTAACGAGCTTCATAGCAACGCTAGTGGATACCATCGTCCCCACGGTGAAAGTTAGGTCCTTTCCTAACCAAAAACCGTGGGTTGATAAATCCATCCGCGACGCTTTGAACGTCCGCACTGCTGCCTACAACTCCGGTCTTGTATCCGGCAACATGGACGAGCACAAGGCAGCGTCCTATGGACTGAGAAGGGCGGTGAAGGAGGCCAAGAGGAGGTATAGGGACAGAGTGGAGTCGCAGATGGAGCAGCGCGACACCAGACGCCTATGGCAGGGGCTACGGACTATAACGGACTGCCAGGGCAGACCCCCCGCAATTGTGAGTGCCGACGCATCCCTAGCGGAGGACCTGAACTCATTCTATGCACGGTTTGAGGCTAGCAACAACAGCGCTAGCTCGCCGACTAACAACATCACCGTTAGCGCAACCGGAGTGAGTTCTACCGCTGGGGATGAACACACACTCTCTGTGACCGAGCACAGTGTGAGGAGGGCTCTGACGAGGGTGAACACCAGGAAAGCTGCTGGTCCAGATGGCATATCTGGGCGAGTACTGAAGACCTGTGCTAATCAGCTAGCTCCAGTGTTCACCACTATATTCAACATCTCCCTGGCTGAGTCTGTGGTCCCCGCCTGCTTCAAGAGATCCACTATTGTCCCTGTGCCCAAGAATGCTTCTCCAGCATGCTTGAATGACTACCGACCGGTGGCCCTCACCTCGGTGGTCATGAAATGCTTCGAGAGGCTGATAAAGGACTACATCTGCGCCTTCCTCCCTTGCTCCATGGACCCGCTGCAGTTTGCTTATCGTCCCAACAGATCCACGGATGATGCTGTCTCCCAGGTACTGCACACCACACTCTCTCATCTGGACAGCCGGAAGGGGGGCTATGTGAGACTGCTGTTCATTGACTATAGTTCAGCTTTCAATACCATAGTCCCCACCAGACTGGCTGGCAAGTTGATTGAGCTGGGACTGAACACCCCCGTGTGCCTGGATCCTGGACTTCCTGACCGCCAGGCCCCAGGTGGTCAGGGTGGGTAGACACACCTCCAACCCCCTCACCCTGAACACAGGATCCCCCCAGGGTTGCGTCCTCAGCCCCCTACTGTACTCCCTGTACACACATGACTGTGTGGCCAGGTTCAGCTCCAACTCCATCATTAAGTTTGCGGATGACACAGTGGTGGTGGGCCTGATCTCCAACAACGACGAGAAGGCCTACCTGGAGGAAGTTGCTGATCTGTCACTCTGGTGCCAGGACAACAGCCTCCTCCTGAATGTCACCAAAACTAAGGAGCTGATTGTGGACTTTAGGAGGACACAACAACAGAGGACGTACTCACCACTGGGGATTAATGGGAATACTGTGGAGAGGGTGAGCAGGTATAAATACCTGGGAGTCCACATCACCGAAGATCTCACATGGTCCACACACACTGACACTCTGGTGAGAAAGGCGAGGCCAAATTGTCAAAGAAATGAGGGTCTGCCATCCAGAAAAACACCACGAATTTGATCCCTGGCATGTGGCAAAAGGAGTGTAAAAAAAACTGGCCACTGCAGCTAAGAGGAGGGAATGTGAAGGCCTGGGAGAGTGGATTCCATCTATTATAAATCATTTGTGGTGGAGTGCACAAAACTGTGATGGCGACGCCGAGGTGTTGAAAGAGAAGTGGGTATCAGTAATACACCATGTTACCAACCGACACGACTGGCCAGGGAACAGGCACTATCACCGATGTGCTCATGAGCCCCTTGATGAGACGAGCCAGAGAAGTAAGCTTTGGTTAAGGCCAGGATCTGAAGCCCACAAAGCACTCGTGAAGACTGTGAAAGACAAGCAGCTTTTGAAAGACCTAGATCATCTGACAAAGACCAGTGGCTGTTGAGAAGGACTATGGCTACATGATGGCTATGGTGGCAGATGTTCTCTCCTCTGTGTCAGATTCAAACTGGGACATGGACATGAGAGTGAACCGAACACATATCATGGCTCCACAAGAGAGACCATCCAGATCACAGATCATTTTTCAAACACAGCAGTTTTCACGCTTCTGGTAGTTGCATCATTACAAGCATATGATGTACACACCAGCGTTGTTCAAATCCACATTAACTTTAATTTAAAATTCTGGTCAAGAGGTCAGTGTTTTCAAGGACATAAATGGCATGAAACACATGTATATATTTTTCATATCGGGGTACATTTTGTAAACATTTTTGTATGATACCCTATTTTGTTGAGCTGTGCATAACTGATTAAATGCATTTGTGTATATATATATACTGTAAATTGTTTATAACTATACAGTTTAAATAATTAATTAATTATTAAAATCTCAACCTTGATTCATCTACTTCTGTATGATCAATATCTACATCTTCAAACCCTGTATAGATTCCACTTGGTTCAGAGTAGACATTTCTTATTTTGTAAACTGCACATGATGGAATGACTGCGGATTCTTCGCCCCAGCCTGCCATGCATCCACCATGTAAACTGACGATATGAGGCATATCTGTAAGACCTAAAAACAAAATTTTTGAAACATATATACGATTAAGTTATGAAAGAATGATAAAGGTTGTTTGCCTTAACCTGTAAAACTACTGACGCCTTCACACGAAGGGAACAGTCCATTTTTTTCATCACTTGTAGTGTACTGTGCACAGGTAAACTGTTATAGCTGAAACTACACAACCCTCAGTCCTCCACTGTCTTGAGTTACAAACATGCCACCTGAAGTAGGAAAGTAAAATTTAAAATTCACATGAATACTTCACACTAACTTCTATAGTTTTTCATCTGAGGACTTCAGTTACTGATTGAGGCAAATACAAAATGCTATCGATATAGAAACACTACGTAGTTGTCCTGTAGATATGACAAGGTGTTATGATCAAATATATGTGCAAAATAATGCAAGGACGCCATTTGGTGTAATTTCATACATTTTAATCTTGGTCAGAAAAGATTACAATATATACAAATAACCAGGAATCAAACTGAATTTAATACATGATACACTTTATACAAGATACCTTTAGCTATTATGAAATACATTTTATGCAATGTAAAATACGATACAAAATATGTAATATAAATGTAGAGAAGTTGAACGGTGAACACGGGCTGATGTTTTGACTTGCCTATTGGTGACCTGGTTCCGAATTGGTAGGCCAGCACTCTCCCGGTCATGGAGGCTGACGAGGGCAGCCCATAAAACATCGCGATTGAGGCAAACTGCCTCAAAGTTTTCGTGTGCTGTGATGCACGGGATATCTGTAAATATAATCAAACCCGTAAGCATCTTGTTAGTGCGTTTTACTGTATATTCTCATAAAGCATATGACGGCGATGGATGTTAATCTCTGAAATTATTGATATTGGAATACGTTTTATCATACTACGACAGTTTGATCCATATGCTTACCTCGAACAGCTGCTGACAGAAAGCGGAGCTCTTTACAACAGACACTCTCCCTCTCGGTTGGCATAGAGAAGCAGTTGTTGCACAGACACCACCGATTGTGCCCCACTCTCGCCTCCTCACCTCTCTGAACGTCTTCATTTTGACCTATATGATGAGTGCTGTCTTCAATGTTGCGCTCCTCACTAACGTTGCGCTCGGGTTCAAATTGAAACGGCTGAACAGAAGACATGTTTATCGCTGTAGGGTCAAAAGAATGGGACCAAGAACGGCGCATTGCAACCATTTGACGTCACTACCCAGACTGCATTGCGACGTAAACAACAATGGCGCCACACGAGTGAACGGATTTTTCAATTAAAAAAACAAAACACATATAGAGTGTTTTTAATATCACATTTATATAGCTGATGCCAACATTAATCTAATAAGGCCTACATGTCTTCATAGTCGGGGTTCCTTTTAAGATTTGGCATTTTTCAACATGTTCAGATTTTTATAATGCCTGAACTCTGATTTTGGGGGAAAAAGAACAAAAATTGTGTATGAACGTGAGTTGTTGAGGTCACAATAAATACTATTTAAAAAAGTGATTTCTTGTTTATAAATGCATTCCACTCAGTCCTGTTAGAAAAGAAGTGATTTAGTTGACTTGGCAAATAATGCTGTTCAAGGTATTGATAAAACTTAAGATTGCCAGTGAGGTCAACTTTTACTGAAAAAGTAACCTGGCTGCCTTAAAATATGATGTTGATTCAACTAAGGTGCTTGGTTGAAATAACTTATGTTTGCTTGTTTGTGCAACAAAAGATAGAAATACATGTTTGTTGGTTTGACTCATAATGTAATGTCACCTCAACTAGGCATTTAGTTCCTACAACTTTCCTTGTTAGTAGTACTAAAAATGTTATTGATTGAACTTTAAATATCAAGTTGATCTAACTATTTATCAGTTTCAGATTAGTCACTTTAACTTATTATTGTGAGTGGTAGGAACTTACATGGAAGTGTAAAGAACTAAACATCCTTTAGCTCTCTTAAATCAAGATTTTAAGCACCAGGTACTTATTTTTTTAAGTGCAGCCGACATTGGTAACCTGTGGGGTTTTTTTAAGTTGGGAGCTAAGGTCCAGGAGTCCCCGGTAGATGATGTGATGACATTCTTCATCCA
>JAXDDX010000679.1:0-28028 GCA_034670405.1 Hoplostethus atlanticus
AGGAGGAGGAGAGAGAGAGAGAGAGAGAGAGAGAGAGAGGAGAGAGAGAGAGGAGAGAGGTTTGAGTTATTTGTGTTCATCAGGAAACACAGTGTCACTTTGGTGAAAATATATAAACCTGGGATTGGGAAATTTAAAATAAAGTTAAAAATTTATTAGTTTTTGTCTACAAGATAAATTATTTTTTTTTTAATAGAAAATTAAAATCTAAGAGTAAAGCCCTTGTCGTAGACCCGTTATCAAAGAAAAGAGATCTGAAAAACCAGTGATGACGTTATTAGATATTTTTATGTTATGGAGGTCAATATACCGATCCCAAAAGGATAGGTTGTTTCTGAAAAGGGTAAACCTTAGTAGTGAAGAAAAAGGTGTTGTTGAATTTTAAACACCATAAATTGGAGGCAGGTTGTTGATGCCCCCTGGGCAGATGACCTGGGAACCTCTGCCCTCCCTGGGGGAGTTGGAGAAAAACATGATGTATTAGGTCTCCATATATAAACACACACACAGTTAAAGGCATTGAAGAGGTTTCCCTCAAACCTGTAGGCTCTGCAACAAGTTACTGTAACCGGTTCATTTCTGCGTTGTGTTGAATAAGGACTCAGTGTAGTTCTCTGGCGACAGGTTTATTTCTGCAGAGTGAAACAGACAGTGAATCTCCAGGCAAGGCAACGCTCTCACAAGAATCAGCTAGTCTTTACATTGAGACCACCGGACAAGAGAGCGAACAATATATTAAAAAGAAATAAAAACATATATGATTGTAGCGAAAACTAATGCAAAGTAAAATATAACCACAATGACCCGTCACATACCTGCACAGAGTGAAACAGACAGTGGATCTCTAGGCGAGGCAACGCTCTCACAAGAATCAGCTAGTCTGTAATACAAAATGTGCATTCTCTTAACATGCCCGCCACAAAGTTAGCTAGCTAACGGCACATTAAACAGTAATAACAACAAAATCTCACCAGAGATTGCATCAACATGTAAACGTAACTTTGTATGGCACATACCAACGTGGTAAGGCCCATTATTTCAATAAAAAAAAATAAAAATAGCACAGGATGCATACCCCCTTTTCATTGGCCACGGACAAAAGGAAGAACAATGGACAAGAGGTTCGGGGCCATGGATTCAACCATTATCGGTTTTTGCACAACCTAGAAGTGCAGGACATATGAAACATTGCATATTCCAATCAGCAAAGCAGAAACTATTAAAAAGGAAAAAAAATTTGTTGTAACTGTTAAGAATCTGTGGTATGTGTGGCAAAACCGTTGGTGGCTCACAGTGTTATGTTGTAGGTGTGTGCCTGGTGCACTAATTTTGCTGTTGTGAGCATGCGCAAAAAAAAACGGTGTGGTTTTCCCCCCCACCAAAAAGACAATGGCGGTCTGTAATTATTCTCCATGAATATTATCACAGAAGGTGTGAGCTAAAACCCCCTTTATTGACTGCTATAACGATAGATGCTGCGGAGTTCTAACGCTACAGGGTTTTGGGGCCCGTAGAGGACAAAAATGGTTTAGACTTTATTGACGGCGAGAGAAAAAACGAACTTGGGAAACGAGGTTCCTCGCGAAGGAGTTCGCGGCCTCAGAGAAGTTATTTGGGGACCCCCAGATGACCAAGACGAGGACGAAGAAGCTCGCGAAAGCTGAGGCGAAGAACGGGGGGATATGCAGAGTAGTGCAATGTCTAGCAACAAAAATTTTTTCTTGATAAAGAGGGACGCGAAACGCGCGGAAGAAAAGCAAAGGGATTCTTGCGAGCCCCTATGCGGGAAAGGCAAACCCGGTTGTGGTTGTATTTTGGAACTTTTCCCCATCCTAAGGCTAGTAATGAAACGGTCAGCTATATTATTCGCGAGAGGGCTTATTTTTCATTGGAAGAGCTATTAGGATGGGCTTCAGATAGCCATGGTATAAAAGGGGCATTTGTAAACCACATGGTAGAAAAAAAAGCTAGAAAACCATGAAAAAGCATCTACGGTCAGTAAAACCCTTCCTGAAAAAATAAATATAATGTGACATGTTTTAATGCTAGCTCATGTTTTGTCAGATAACTGCTGTTCTTTAAAATGAATAACTGGTTAAATTATTGCCTTGGATCAGTAGAGTGGTGTCCATCTTTGAAGGTAAGAGGAGGATCCATAGACCCGTCACTCTTCATGGACACACAGCTGGGTACAGGGGAGTCTGGTCTCTCCTGGTGGATCCTGATACAAACACAGGATTGATAACACATGGTAGAAAAAAAAGCTAGAAAACCATGAAAAAGCATCTACGGTCAGTAAAACCCTTCCTGAAAAAATAAATATAATGTGACATGTTTTAATGCTAGCTCATGTTTTGTCAGATAACTGCTGTTCTTTAAAATGAATAACTGGTTAAATTCTTGCCTTGGATCAGTAGAGTGGTGTCCATCTTTGAAGGTAAGAGGAGGATCCATAGACCCGTCACTCTTCATGGACACACAGCTGGGTACAGGGGAGTCTGGTCTCTCCTGGTGGGCGGGGCTTCAACACAACACAGACAGACCTTTTACTCTGGATAGTGATGGTGTCATGATATCACTGCTGAGCTCTGAGATGGAGAACAGTCATGGACAGTCAGAGATCCTCATCTTACCTCTTAGCTTTGGTCTGGCTGTCATGTTCCCCAGACAGAGAGGTTTTAGAGGTAGGGACCCCCTCCTCTCTCTCCTCAGACAGATTCATAGTAGAGGGTCCAGCTGGACAGAAACACACCCAACATGCTGTTAGCTGGACTCATTCATCACAACAAGGTTTCATTACAGGAGAGATTACTTTGAGGGGTTTCATCATCCAGGTCAGTAAAATGACAAATATTACATTGTTTTGTGTATTTGTACAAATACTACCAAATACTAGGACCACCTGCCCCTTATATCAAACAGACTGACCAGGTATAGTAGTGACATGAACCGGTCAAAAGCAGGTTGTGTGATTTTCAGTATTGTGGAGGTGCTAGTTGTACACTTTATACTCACCAGCGACTTTGTTAGGTACTCCTGCTCGTTAAGGCAAACAGCCTGCTCCTCCAAACAGCCAATCGTGTGGCTGCAACTCAATATATGAAGCTTGCAGACATGGTGGAGAGGTTTAGTTTTTGGTTCGACCAAACAGAATTATATATTAACAGTATGTCTTGAAAGACTTAGTATCCTATACAATCATACAGTTATAGCATACAGTACCGGGTAGCCCGTTCATCACACATTGATCATTTGTTCCTGTTAGGATCTTTACCTGGTGAAGTCACATCCAGATCAAGTCACAGAGACTTTCTACCTTCATCTGCAGAGGAAACATTGACAGACGCTGCTTATTCTCCTTCATCATATGTGTCCACTAGATGGGGCAATTTAACCACATCATCTACACTGAACTAAAGCGCAGCCCCAGCACAGAAAGATGGGATGTATGGAGGTGGAGAAAGTTCATCACATGTACGTTTCCCTACTCAAATACAATGTGAGCTTTCAAATGTATTTTATTGCTATTTTAGATCACATTGGGGTCAAAATATGGAGAAAAGCCTGATAGTTATTGACAAATCCCATTCTTCTGGAACAGTGGTTCCCAACCTGTGGTGCAGGACTCTCTTGGGAGGACTCGAAAGATGTCAGGAGGTCTGAGGATGATTCACAGAAATGAAGGATATTGGGAAGGAATCTGGCTTCCCTCTGGACTCAGATCAGCCTTAGAGGCACTATAGAGCAGTAATCAGCCTGTAAAGCTGGTGGCACACTACATGACGACCAGAAACCTAAGATCACTTGCAATAAATGACCTTATTTTCTGTTGTTTCTTGTCTCGCCAACATAGCAGTGCACACTAAACGATGTGGCACACCTTTACCTGAATAAACAGCCTTCATAATCTCAGTATCAAAGTCCAAACAAATATCCAGTATCAAATATCAAACCAATATCTAGTATCAAACATTAAACCAATATCCAGTATCAAACATTAAACCAATATCTAGTATCAAACATTAAACCAATTTCCAGTATCTCTCCAGTCCAAAGTCTGTGATGGAGAAACAGCATCAGGATGTAGTTTTCTGATGCGTCTATCAAACGGTGTAATTGATCATCTACAGAACTAGAGCAGCCTTCCTGTCCTGATTAAAACATGTTTAAAAACCGTTACAACAGATGAACATGTTCATGACTCAAACACTGATGTGTTCACAAACTGTTACAGAAAAGTGTTGTGATGTTTTGAACCTGAACAGTTTCCTCACATCCCTTCACCCCCCCGACCACAAATGGAGGCTGATTCTGTCTTATTGTCTCGTTACAGTCAATCAATCAAAATCAATCAACAGGAAGCATCAATGGGTGGAAGAACAATACATTATGAACTGTAATGTAAAGTGTTGGTTACAATACCTTTTCATGTTGTAAATAACCTGCTGCCACGCTGAGAAGTGAAAGTAGACTGGAGAGAGAGAGAGAGAGAGAGAGAGAGAGAGAGAGGCAGGTTAATCATTAGACTCTAACTTGATGATATTTCTGTCTCATATTTTCTGCATGATGACATTATTTGGACGTACATAGAAAATGAAATCTAAGAATAAAGACCTTGTCGTACCGATCCGTTATCAAAGACAAGAGATCTGAGAAACCAGTGATGACGTTATTAGACTATTATTATGTTATGGAGGTCAATATACCGATACACAAAGGATAGGTTGTTTCTGACTAAGAGTAAACATCAGAGACTCAAATGAAGAGAATGAACCAAATCACGCAGCGTTCCACTTACTGAAGTTATTCCCATGAATGTCAGTCACTCCACCAGGTCTCTTGTTTCTTGACCAGGTCTCTCTTGAACAGGAGCTTTATATAAATCTCAGTGGGACTACCTGGTTAAATAAAGGTTATATCTATAATCAATAAACCAGTGAAATGTGACAGACGTTGCTTATTCTCCTTAGTCAGTCCAGTGTCTGCAGGCTGCTGTCACATCCTCATAACTTCAGTATCAAGGTCTAAACCAGTCTAAACCAGTCAGTGTCTGCAGGCTGCTTTCACATCCTCATAACTTCAGTATCAAGGTCTAAACCAGTCTGCAGAGAAACCACAGATCAGGTGGTGGAGTTTTCTTATTTTCTTATTTTAGTTTTATTATGCTTCTATCAAAAGGTAAAAATTAACCAGAGAGAGAGAGAGGAAAATGAAAACCATCTCAGGACAAGAAACCTTCGTCTCTAACTCATAATAAAAAACAACTAATATTATTATGGCTAGTAGTGGTATTAGTAGTAGTTTTAAAACAAGCCGACTGTCTCATCATAGTAGATGTTCTCTCTAGTAGAATAACTGAAGCTAATGGCAATAAATCCTGTTTTCACTGACTTTTATGGTCTAAATCAGCGGTCCCCAACCTTTTTTGCGCCACGGACCGGTTTCATGTAAGACAATATTTTCACGGACCGGCCTTCAAGGTGTGGGGGATAAATATGACGAAATAAAATGATACAACCGGCATAAAAACAAATATAAAGTGCATAAAAAATACAACTCACCATTACGCTGAATTAGTGGGAGCCCTGAGCTTGTTTCTCTGCAACGAGCCGGTCCAATCTAGGGGTAATGGGAGACAATGACACCCGAAGTGTGTTCCTTATGTCCAGTCTACTCCGTCATTTTGTTCCATGTTATCTGGCAATGTTAGTGAGAGTCAAAGGCATTGAAGAGGTTTCCCTCAAACCTGTAGGCTCTGCAACAAGTTACTACTACTACTATTACATGAACAATGAATTGTGTCGCTTTATGAACACTGTATATTGTCGTGTAAATGGACTGTACTTATATAGCGCTTTTCTAGTCTTTTCCGACCACTCAAAGCGCTTTACACTACATTCACAGTCACCCCATTCATACACTGATGGCAGGGCGCTACCATGTAAGGTGCCAACCTGCACATCAGGGGAATCTAACCATTCATACACATTCACACACCGAAGGCGCAGCTTCGGGAGCAATTTGGGGTTCAGTGTCTTGCCCAAGGACACTTCGACATGCGGACTGGAGGAGCCGGGGATCGAACCGCCGATCTTCTGATTAGCGGACGACCCGCTCTACCCCCTGAGCAAAGTGTTGGTTACAATACCTTTAGGGTTGAAAGTATCCTGCGGCACATGGAGAAGTGAAATTGAAAGTGTTTTGACAGGAAATAAGAGCGAGAGAGAGAGAGAGAGAGAGAGAGAGGGAGGGAGAGAGAGAGAGAGAGAGGGAGGGAGGGAGGGAGGGAGAGAGAGGGAGGGGTATAGAGAGAGAGAGAAGCCAACCTGCATGTCAAGTCAAGTTTATTTGTAAAGCACCTTTCATACACGGAGGGAATTCAAAGTACTTTACATGACAGATTTAAAACGAAGAACAAATAAAACAAAAACATTTAAAATAAAATCACATAAAATCACAGAGTAAAATCACAGTGCAGATCGGGCAAGTCTCAGTTCTTCTGGAAGTTTGTTCTATTTGTTGCATAGTAGCTCAACGCTGCTTCACCCTGTTTGGTTTTGACTCTGGGAACAGTTAGCAGACCTGTCCCAGATGACCTGAGGGGTCTGGAGGGTTCATATTGAGAGAGCATGTCAGCGATGTATTTTGGTCCAAGTCCATTTAGTGACTTGTAGACTAGCAACAATATTTTAAAGTCAATTCTCTGACACACTGGAAGCCAATGCAGGGACCTGAGAACTGGAGTCATGTGGTCAAACTTTTTCCTCTTTGTTAGTCTAGCAGCAGCGTTCTGAACGAGCTGTAGGGAGACCTGAGAGAAGACCGTTACAGTAGTCTAGCCTACTGGTAGTAAAGGAGACCTGAGAGAAGACCGTTACAGTAGTCTAGCTTACTGGTAGTAAAGGAGACCCGAGAGAAGACCGTTACAGTAGTCTAGTCTACTGGTAGTAAAGGAGACCCGAGAGAAGACCGTTACAGTAGTCTAGTCTACTGGTAGTAAAGGAGACCTGAGAGAAGACCATTACAATAGTCTAGCCTACTGGCAGTGGGCTGTGAGCTGTTATCTAGAAAGCTCTGTGCGTGTTAACACTCACTGTCACCCTCTACTGGTCTAAAGATACTTTTTTTTATCAGTCTGAAATGTCTTGTTTCAGCTCTTGATCCGAGGACTGACAGATTGTAGTGGACTCAAAGTTTTCGCTTCGCCAAGGTGGAAGACAATGCTCGTTTGCCTGACATTTTCCTCTGAAAAGTTGAATATATCATGATAGAATAACTGTTCTGTACTTTTAGAGCCTACTTTTGAAATACGCACCGAGTTTATACAGCTAAATCATTTGGCTTCTACCTTTCTGATGATATTATTATATTATTATTATATTATATATTATTGTATACCTCATAAATGTTCAAGTTATTGGCACTTTTTTTTCTAAAGAGTTTGGAGGCGGATGGGTACAATTAAAAGGCACTTTGGTGTGTGGTTCCTGTGCTTCCTTCTAGAAGATTTCCCTTTTGTGACGTTTAGGGGACGGAGAAAATGTCAGAAACCATATAAACATGCATGTAAATCATTACTATGTTATTGTTTGGCGACCCGTGTAAATAACTAGTATTGCTGTGTGTCTGTTGTCACTCTTTATTCAACTTTTACTGTTTTGTTTTCTAATGTATTAAAGAAGACATTGGTTACACGTGTGATGTGGATTTTGTCCTCTTTGTTGTGTAACCGCTGCACAAAGTAGCACTGTTCCGCTTGATTCTTAATGTAATGCATCAGACACCAAGAATTACATTTGTTATAGGCTTCATGTGTTAGTAGTTAATTATCAAAAGCACTTGATTGCGGCACAAGACGTGTTTAACATATTTGTCGTTACAAATACGAGCTGAGGGGGGGTACGTGAAGGCATCAGGGCATGACAACAAGGCGGATCCTTTGAATCTCAACACTGTCAACATACCACCGGCACGCTCACTAGCTAGCCTCTTTTTAACAGTCTTCCACGATCCATTTGAAAGACAATGACACCCTCGGTCTTCATCCTCCTGTTTGTCCCATTTATGGACTGTTAATCTATCGGGCGGTGATTTTGGGAGATGCAGCCAAGTTCACCTTCGGAGGAAACTGCGAGGGAAACATCAACTGGACACGACGAGGCCGGTGGGAGTCCATCAGCAGGGGGGTTTCACTCCGGCCGCGGGGTACGAAAACAGGACAACAGCAGAAACTGATGAGGAAGTTTCTCTCGTCTTCAACCGGACAACTTTCAACGACAGGGGCGTCTATGAGTGCAGATCGACGACCGTCAACTACCCGACGACGTCCAGCTCCACATTCTGGTTCCCTACGAAGTCTCTGTCGTTGAAGGACAAGATGTAACGCTTCCATGTTACTGCGGCACCACTGCTGCCGGTACCAGCCGCGTTATGAGGTGGGAAAGGGATGGAAAGCTTGTTCTCGAGAAGGATGTTGTCTCCGGGAATGTCAGCTATGGACCAGGATTTGAGGGAAGAGCGTCCGTGTCCTCTGATGGCTTCAGCGAAGGAGTCCTGTCCCTGATACTGAATGGGACGCAGCGGGGAGACCGAGGCGGTTTCTTCTGCTACCACGGCAAAGACGAGGAGAAGGAGAGAGGAAACCCTTCTGCTGTGAGGCTGACTGTGACTGAGAAACCAACAGTGGCCACAGTCGACATACCAGTTGTGGTATTGGCGGCAATTTTGATTTTTGCTCTTTTGGTGTTGATCGTCTGGAGGCTGAAATACCGCAGGCTCGTCGCAAAGGTCCAGACCAGCACCGGTCGTGGCGCTTCTCATTGGACAGATGTCCCAATGTCAACCTTGAGCAATGGACATGAGAGTGATCGTCTTAATCCCCCTGCAGTCAACGGGAGTGCTGCAGTCTCGCGTGGTTATTGAAGAGGAGTCCTAGGGCAAACATTAGGAAACATCCCTCATATTAGATCGAGTCAGATGGAGCAGAGAGATTAAAGCTGCACTTGGCATGATTTTGATAATACACCCGTTTTCCCAGCATGAATCAGGAAGTGGGGCTGCAACAGAGAAGAACTTTTTTCCAAAGGATTACCTCTTGCAACTTGGACTCAGACATTGGCCCCGTTTAGACTTGGCATTAAGATCCTGTGTAACCAGGTTTCTGCTTGACTGGTTTCTAGGATGGGGAGGTTGATCCTCCCCGTTTTTAAATCTTTAAATAATGACACTTTTTAAATTATTTTAAAATCCTGTACATAAGATGTTTTAATAAAAATGTATTTAACATGCTGTGAGTGTTTTGTCTTTAATGTTCTTCAGCAACACCCTGCTTCATATTCAACCTTCACCACGTCTTCCACTGCTGACCACCAGCAGCTCCTCAACAGGTCGCTGGTTCACTTTGACCTCCCGTACTTCCTCTGCTGTTCGGTGCGTTCAAGCAACAGCAGGTAAAATGGGCACAAGGGTGGTCCTGTTGTTGACTAGAACATGGTTTTATTCATCTTCCTCATTCCGTTATGGATTTATCTCAAATCTGCTATTCTACAGACACAAAACCGGTAGTGCAGAAACGACAACAAATAAAATCTACATGTTTACAAGTACACAATGGTAAAATGAAGATACAACAAAATAAGTATATATAGAACAAACCATTGAACTGCTCCCATAAGCCTGTACTTGGTAAGCAGAGAGCCCACATATTATGTTTACAATAACATGGTAGATTTTAATGCAACGAAGCTGCATGCTTTTGGTGGGAACGTCTAACAAAAAGCTGTGAAACACGAAGCTTGCTTTCTCTGAAAAGGCACACAGTCAAGGTGCTATTCTCATCACAGCTGACAACATAACATCCCCACACAACTCAACAAGAAATGTTCAGTCAACTTGGCAAAATTATGTGCTTCCAGTCAGAATAAGCAACTCATTCATTGATTTACTAACCAATATTACTCAAAAACATAAGGGAGAAAATACATTATGGATCGATTAATACAAAACATTTGATAAATAACAACTGATAAGAGATCAGCTAGGGGCAAACAAACAAGAGAAAGCAACACACAAAAGGTATGAAAACATAATGTCGATATACAGCTTGTAACAGAACAAAGACATGAAGGAGGACACTGACTGTGCCACCTGCTGGAGAGGCTGACCTCCTGTTGCTTCTTACAGCCCAGTACCAGATACACAGTATATGTACTCTGACATACAGGATATACCAGACATGCATGTACTCTGGTGTGAGGTAGAACTGTACTCTGATATATGTGACATGATGCTTTACCTGCCTGTGTGAAATCACTCTATTACAGTGACAAACATAAACACCCTGACTAACCTCATCCTCACTCTATCAGTTAACTTCCTGTTTGAAATCATATCATCATTTGTTTCAGTGTTTGAAGTGCCTTAGGCTGTCTGAATGTTAGATTCCTGTATTTCTACTGGAGTGGAACATCTTCTTTCTACAATAAAAACAAAGGAAAACTCTCTGTCACATTGTAATATCAGCTGAGACTGAATGCATGTTCGTGTATTTTCAGAAACAGGTAAGCAACACATCTAACATGTCAGCTACATGTGAAGTGATATTTATTCTATGGTCATCATAACCCTTCACATACCCTCTGCATAGAGGAGGAGGAGTTTCTGTATGTTTGCAGCCCAAAAGAAGAAGATAGGAGCGTATGTATCACTTTGTTGTTCCAGCAGCCGAGAAATACAATAAAAATGACAATAGGAATAATACAAATAAAGAATAACAAATATACAAATGCAGTGCAAAAGAAGAAGAATTGTAATGTTCATACATATAAGTATGCAAGTCTATAAGTAGATACACCAAATCCAAACTGTCCACACACTCATGAAGGGGCTCCAACATATTAATATCATAGGAATTCCTGATTTCCTACATTCTTCTCGGCTTATTGTAGTCCTAACTTTGGAGCTCTGAAATGAATCGGCCCTTGAACTGTGACTGGATCATTTTTGACCTCGACAACACCTCAACAGAAACAGCTAACATAGGGTCAAGAGTTCTGGAAAGGTCTTGAGGAGATTTGTCATATATAAGCCTCTGAACTCATCTGAGAAAACCCACAGCTTGAAAACTTCAGGGATGTTTTCTCTCAGCTTGTAGGCTTAGGCACATGGCTGGAGAGGACACTTGTTCACAAAGCAAATAGAAGATGATGGAAAGAAACAAAAGATCAGATTGGAAACAGGAAGTTTTTTTTTCCTCCAGGGCCTTGATGTCATAGAAACTCAGGTCAAAGGTCAGATTGACCAGTAGAAGCTCCCAACGCTGTGAGAGTTAGTCACTATAGGAGATCGATATAGGCATAACCCTAACCCTCTTTTGCAAGAGAGACCAAATAATCACAAAAGGTTTCACACAGGCAACATAACAAATGACAAAAGATCACAGATATAATAGTAAAACAAGACAAATGATCCGTAGTGAAAACAACAGACTAGTGAATCTGCCTCCGATCCAGTGAGACTAGCTCCTGAAGGTTCAGGTCACTTTGCAACATGTTCCAGGCAGAAGAGCAGAATAACATGAACGCCCTTTTCTTTGGTTCATTTTCACACCGGTTGTGCTTGAACATCCATTTGATGAGACCATAACCCACCTAGTCCACTCTGAAGGGGTTGAAGAGAAGTCCTTCATGCCAAATGGAATCAAAAGCTTTTTTTCAAGTCAATGAAACAAGAAAATATTCTCCCTTCCTTTTTCTGGTGAACGTGTTGATGAACGTGTGTGAGGTGTAAATATGATCGGAGGTTCGGTGATTTGGAAGAAAGACAATTTGACATTTACTTGTTATGTTTCTTTCTAGAATAAAGGCTAGTATCCTCAAACTCAGGATACTACAGAACGTTTTCCCAAGGTTGCTGCTGACACAGATTCCTCTGTAGTTATTAGGGTGGGATGTGTTTCTGTGTGATAGATTGGGGTGATCAGCCCCTGGTTCCAGACATCAGGGGAACAGCCAGCAGCCAGCACCATGTTGAACAGTTTAATACCTTCATGTTCTTCAGCATTTCATCTTGTATGCAATCTGTGCCACAAGCTTTTTGGGATTGAAGCGTTTTCAGTTTGTCTGTCAACTCTTTTTGTGTGATTGGGTGATCTAATGGGTTTGGGTTGTTCTTCATGGCTGATTCAAGGTTGGATAACTTTGTTTAAACTTCACTTTGGCTTCGGTTCACATCTTCAGGTGAGATGTTTTTATAGAGGTCATTGAAGTAGTTTTCACAGATGTCTCCATCTTGTATTGTTACTTCTTAGATAGTTCAACATGTCCCAGAACTGATTCTGGTCTGTTGCGTTTTCGGTCTCCTGCAGGGTTTCGTTGGTGTCTAATGGTCCGTTTATACTGTTTTAGAGTTTCAAAGTGTTCATGTTGTAGTGTTGGGTCATGTTGGTGTCTGTGTGTTTTGGATTTGATAGCTGTCTTAAGTGTTTTCTCATTTCTTTACATTCCCTGTGAAACCATTGTTCTTCAGATGCTTTTTGTCTTCTGCTTCTATGGTGGAATTTCTTTGTTTTTCAGCTTTTTGGAAGATATGGTTAATATCTTTTGTTGCTGTATTAATGCCCTCAGAGTTATTTTGGTAGTGTGAATTGATGAATGTGTTGATATATTCATATTCAACCCAAACATGAACAAAACGAAACAGACGAAAGAGCAATCTGGTGCAACCAATTTACAGGAGGATGAATCCATTTAAACTCACCTTGTATTTGTGTGTGCGAGAGAGAGAGTGGGCATATACAGACGGGTGACACATTAAAGGAACAACCTTAATAAATGGGTGGAGAAACATAACGAATGCAGATGCTTCCATACAGGTGTACTGCATGATACAATTAAACAATTAACATCCCATCATGCTCTGGGGCATGTGCCAAAATGCTGATAGGCCCAGTTGCGGGGGGGAGGGGTATCCTGTGGATGGGTGGGGCAGGAGGGTGGAATAAGATGGGGTCGGGGTGCTGCAGGGGGGCGCGGCGCTGCGCTGCAGGGAGATGGGAGTTCGAGTTCCTCCGACTTGCTTGTTGGTGTCTGGGAGGTCTGTAGTTCCTGGGGGTAGCATGTGTGTAGGCGGGGCTGTTGGGGTTGCGACCGAGGGCAACATCCTTCAATGTTTTAGCAAATGTTCTCACTCCAGCCTTTGAGCTCCTTTACTGTTGGAGGAGAAACAGAATTCAGAGCAACAATATAAAACTACAGTAAAGCAGCCAACCTGCATCATGCTGTAGCCAGAACGATCCACAAGAGGGCGCCATCACGCCACTAAAACCTCATCCTTACCTGATCCCACAACATGACTTGTGAAGACAGAAATGAGCTGTTATCTAGAAAGCTCTGTGCGTGTTAACACTCACTGTCACCCTCTACTGGTCTAAAGAGACTTTTCATCAGTCTGAAATGTTTCAGCTTTTGATCCGAGGACTGACAGTCAGTGACAACTTAGCTTTACACGTATTTTAAGGCTGTAAAATCGACTTGTATTTTGAGTGAGGAGATCTTAGGAAAGTTAAAAATATTAGGATAAAATAGGGTTGAAAAGGGTTTCATTTGAAATTCACGTGAACCATTAAAAAAATGACCAAAATTGTATTACCCGTGTGAATCCAGCCTTGTATGAGCCACACTGGTTGCGTTTGCTGAAATTCTTCCCTCTAGTGGCCACAGGCGAAACTACACATTACATCTCTACTGGACAGTGGAAATAGGGCTCACAACTAAAACAGATCAATACATTGGCTCATTGTAGAATGATGTAATAATGTCACATTTGATTTGAAATGTAGTGGACTCAAAGTCTTCGGTTCCCCAAGGTGGAAGACTACTCTTCACCCTGATTTAAGGGGAATTTGACCAGAATAAACTTTTTGTTTGTTATTCAATATTTCGTTCAACCAATTTAGGTAATGTAAATCAATTATGTCATTGATTAAATGTTCTTTAATTAAGTGAAGTCATGACTGACACATTATAAAACAACACAACAATATATTGGTTTATTTAAAGGCAATAATAATTAGATATTGAATTCAAACAATTCTATTTAAAACAACGCAATTTAAACTTTAATTCTTGGAAACAACTGAGGACAACAAGATAGATGTTTAGTACTGAGATTAATAAAATACCAAATAAAACAAATGTCCAAAAGAAAGATATTTGAAATCATCAACAACAGACTCTCAGATTAACAATAATAACTTCTCTCTGGTTTAATATGTCATTAATTTCATTTTCCAGATCAAATGTTCATGTACTTGTACATGATGTTAAAACCCTGTTCAGTCACCCTACACATAGAATACACTCTATTTACAGTGAGATGAGGATCAACCTTTATGTAAATACAAATATTAATATTGTCACTTTGAGATGTAGGGGTGTGTGTGTGTGTGTGTGTGTGTTCATTTTTCAGCAGCTGTCTTTGTTCAGCAGTGTGAGTGTTTCTCTACACAGGAGGCGACTCTCCCTCCTCTATCTGACACAGAGACACTGAGGAACCAAACCACCTTAACCTAAACCCAGGGTAGAGGGGTTCAGTGAATGTGGAGGTGAAGGTGTGGAGGTGGATCAGAGAGTCAGAGGAGACTCTGTAGAAGGACAGAGTGCCAGCAGGCGAGTCCAGATACACTCCTACTCTGTCAGAGTCAGAGGAGGGGATACGTATGACTGTTCTTCTGTTATTGTGCCAGGCATAGTATCTATCATCAGAGCAGATCAGGCTCCAGGACTTGTCATTCCCTCCAATCCTACAGTCATCACCCTTTCCTCTCCTGATTCCTCTGTATGTCACTCCTATATAAACCACTCCTTTCCTCTCCACCTCCCAGTAACAGCTCCCAGTCAGACCATTTCTACACAGCACCTGGTACCAGTAGTCAAATCTCTCTGGGTGATCAGGATATCGCTGCTTCTCTTCCACTCCTGTCACCTTCCTGTTGTCCTCAGACAGAGAAAGGTTTCTGTTGGCAGTGTTTGGGTCCAGTGTGAGTTCACAGGCATCTGATGGGGAGAACAAGACACAATACAGCATCAGTTTCTGATCTGAGATCTGTTGTGTTCATTATTAGTTTATTGGTTGACAGTTTGAACACTTTCATGATGACTCATATTAGCCACCATCTTCATTCTTAGTAGGATCTGAATGAATGGAAGTCATATTCTGCCGTGTTGATGGGCTTTCCATCTCAATAGTTGAATGTTCAGGAATGAAACTAAACACACACTTACACTTCCTCAGACCTGATTTCAACCTCCTCACTCCACCATGGTTGACTCTGGGGGGATAAACAAAGTCAGACCAGCATATTGTCTTTGATAATGAAACATGGACATTTAATAACCTTCCCTATGAACAACAACATGACCCAGCTTCATAGTCTGACTGAGAACATCATGGCTGCCAACTCCACCCCTCTAGAAGACATTGCCTCTGCCTGGCAGCAAGCCTCTCCATACCTGAGAGTCTCCAGTCTCCAGTGTGGATCCTCCAGTCCAGCAGAGAGCAGCTTCACTCCTGAGTCTCCTGGGTGATTGTAGCTCAGGTCCAGCTCTCTCAGATGGGAGGGGTTGGAGCTCAGAGCTGAGGCCAGAGAAGCACAGCCTTCCTCTGAGACCAGACAGCCTGACAGCCTGGAAACACACAAGACAAGATACATGTTAGAAGTTGTTAGAATACTACTCTGAAATCAGCTGCTAGCAGAAACTTGAACTGTCTCCAATACAAACAGCTGACCAATGAGCTGCTTTGCGTTTTCATCTGGTTCAGTTTGAAAGTTCTTGCATCAATTTGTGACAGAATCTTAGAAATCCTTTCTGGTATTTTAGGTCTCGACAACAGAGGCAGTAAGGAGAGCAAATAAAGAAATATCCTCATGGAAAGTAATTCACTGGGGCTAGAAAGTAGAGCTACATGTTGGTATCACAACTAGTCTGAACATCCTCCACAGGTTAGGTGTTCATTCACTGACATGAACCTTCATGTACAGCAGGATTTAAATGGTCATGTGTTGACCAGGTTGAGGAACACTGACCTGAGAGTGTCCAGTCTACAGTGTGGACTCTCCAGTCCAGCAGAGAGCAGCTTCACTCCTGAATCCTGCAGGTTGTTGTTACTCAGGTCCAGGTCTCTCAGACTGGAGGACTTGGAGCTGAGCACTGAGGCCAGAGCTTTACAGCTTCTCTCTGACAGCTGACAGCATCTCAGCCTGAATGGACATGAAAACAAATGAAATGTTATTCTCTAATATTTTAATATAATTATCATCTGTGTTTTTAGGACACTGGTGTCGTGGCAATTTAAGTCAATTGCACTTTGTCTAGTTGGTGAGATCAGCTCAATAAAGCTATAGCACAATATTCGTCAGAGACCCTCGTCTCTTAGGCCTTTAATGCTTGCAAGCAGAGCTCAAACCACACACACCGAGGTGTATGCAGAATGAGCTGAGGAATTCAGTTTCACAGATACATTTATACACATGAATGACCAGTACTACAGACACACATAGTAAAATGCTAATGCATAAAGATATGCAAGGCCATCCCCCATCACTCGACCGTGAAGGGGTTATCTCCCCTTTGATAAGAGTTCTGGCCCAACTCTTTACGACTTGACCTTCTTTGATCCTAGGTCAAACTTTCAGCCAGGCCACAGGAAATTAACACACAGACACACATTCCTTGCTCAGTGGTTTTCCACTGGCTAAGACTACACATACATACATATTATTGCAATTTATAGTTTAAGCATATCAAAAGCACACTTACATCATGATTTTCCATAACATTCCCCCCTTTGATCATATAAATGATCACATAAAGAATAATGATGTAAGTCCTACACTCCTCAGATATGTTAAACAATCATATTAAACATTAGAGTCATCAGTTAGAACAGTCAAATCTGCATAAATGTCTCATAAGGCAACTAACATTGCTAAATTCTCAATTTCATTGGAGTTGATACTTTCTTTGTCAAAAATCATCCAAATCATTTCCTTCTGTAGGAATTTGTATGTATTGTCCCATAGTAATTTTCACCATTTTGTCAATTGTGGATCTAATCATGACAATACAGCAAGGTCCCACACAAGTTACACAACAGCACAATACAGTACACATTACTATTATGGGCATTAAAACTTTAGCAAGTGTTGGTCCAACCCATCCAAACATACCAGTTAGCCAACTAAATGGATCCCAATCTGAACTGATTCCTCCTTCTTTACTCATTTCATCCCTAAGGTCTTTTATCTTTTCTATGGCAAGTGAAAGCGAGCCATTCTTGCTACTCTCATCTGGAATGAACGTGCAGCATGAATCGCCCACAATAGCACATACCCCTCCCTCTGCAGCATTATGCAAATCTAAGACAAACCTGTTTTGCAATGTCATCAAACGGTTAGCTCTCAACCCACTCCTTATACTGGTCAATGCATCTACAGTGTTATTCATGAATTGCATCATATCATATCTTATCATTTGCAAGTGTTTGGCATTAGCTGTGGCTTGGATACTCAACCCTGATGCAAACACCATTTCCGCTTTACCAAAAAGTCTGAACTCATCAGGAATGTGATCCACAGAGGGAGCATATCGGTCTCCCCAAGAGGCCCATCTTTTGACACGGCGGTGTCCATTAGCATGAGAGTTCAGAGAATCAGGACTGAGCTGGCGTACGTCCCTTCTCTCGTAGAGGTGTGTGTCATTGTTGAAGCTGCTGTTATTATAGTCCAGTTGTAGGACTGATGGTGGTGTATCACTGCTGTTTCCTTGATTCTTATCATGCCATGGTTGTGATCTTTCCATTGTCCATCCACCACACTCTCCTGCAGTCTTTGATCACCACACAATCTCCTGGTTTGATGGAACGGAGTGTTCCCTCAGCTGGTGTAGGGAGAGCAGCCTTCACCTGTGAATGTATGAGGCTTAACCCCTTAGAGAAGTTAGTGCAGTAGGCCAACATACTACTATGAATGAAATGAAATGAAACTGAGCATAGTCTCCATTGGTCTTCCTGTGATTATCTCAAAGGGAGATAACCCTGTCTGAGTATTAACACGAAAAACTTCAATCCATTTAGAAATTATGTCAACTATGACCAGACAGTACTTTTTCCCTTCACATGGGCTTAACTCAATGAAATCCATCATTAGGTGATCAAATGGTTGATCTGGTGTTAGGTGGCTAGACTGCTGTGTCTGTTGCCCTCTACCAACATTGTTCCTTGCACAAATTATACATTTTGAACAAAAATTTTGTGAGTAATTTGAGAAGCCTTGTGTATACCACTGTCTGTTCATAGCTTCCACCATCCCCCCTTTTGACACATGATCCTTTCCATGTGTCAACACTGCATAGAAATGAAATAAACATTTAGGGAGACACGGGTTCCCATTTGGACCAATCCAAACATTATCAACATATTTACAGTTGTTCTTTCTCCACCCCTTCTTCTCCTGGGGAGAAGCTCTTTTCTGGGCTTCAACCAGTTCTGCAAAGGAGACAGTCGGGGTTAGATCTCGTTCTTGCTGTATGAGCTGCAAGCAAGGCTTGTGTGATTGTGCAGTATGTTTTGCAGCAGCATCAGCCCTTGCATTTCCTCTAGAGACTTCGTCTGTTCCACCTGTGTGAGCAATACATTTACAAACAGCAATTTCTGTAGGGAGAAGAATAGCATCCAAAAGGTTGCCAATTAATTGTGAATGTGTGATTGTTTTCCCTGTTGATGTCAAAAAGCCTCTCATTTTCCACAATGTACCAAAATCATGCACCACGCCAAATGCATATCTACTGTCTGTGTAGATAGTTACTGATTTTCCTTCTGCCAATATACAAGCTCTTGTTAGAGCAACCAATTCAGCAGCTTGTGCCGATAGGTGGCCTGGTAGTTTTTCTGATTCTATTACGTCATGGTTACTGACTACAGCGTAGGCCACCCATGGTTCACCGGTATCTGGGTTTCTTTGTGCTGATCCATCTACGAACCGAACATAGTCAGCATTAGGCAGAGGTGTGTCTTTTAGGTCTAGGCGTGGTGACGTGGTTTCAGCAATTGCGGCCAAACAATCATGTGGATCACCATCATCTTCTGTTGGGAGAAGAGTTGCAGGATTAAGAACAGTACATCTTTTAAGTGTGACATTCGGCATAGAGAGTAGCACATTCATGTAATCCAAATTACGAGATATTGTTAGATGGTTAGTTTTTGATTGTAACAATACAGTAGCCACTGCATGTGGAACTAACACTTTTAATGGGCTAAATCCCACTATTGGCCTTGATGCCAAAACAGCTGCTGCAGCTGCAGCTACTGCTTTAAGGCAGTGTGGCAGTCCTCTTGCTACTGCATCTAGTCTCTGGGAAAAATATGCTACTGGTCTTTGCCTACCTTCATGTTCTTGCAACAGTACTGATGACATGAACCCACTTTTCTCACAAACCATTTGGGTAAAGGGTTTTTCAGGGTCAGGTAATCCTAATGTAGGTGCTGCGGTCAAAATCTTCTTTAGCCCCTCAAAACTAATCATTGCTTCGTCAGTCCACGTAACGCAGTCAGTCGGTGCTAAACCATGGTTATGAGCTATATCCTGCAGGGGTTGTGCCAATTGTGCATATCCAGGTATCCACTGTCTACAGTAGCCTGTCATGCCAAGAAAAGCCATCACTTGCTTTTTAGTTTGTGGCTTTGGTATTTTCCGGATTGCTGTTATTCTTTCTTCATTCAGCCTTTTCCCATCGTGTGATATAATGTGGCCTAGGAATTTAACTTCCTCTAAGGCCAGCTGCACCTTTTCAGGTGACACTTTGTTTCCTGTTGCAGCTAGAAATTTCAATAGTATCACTGTGTCTTTTAACAGGCTTCTTTTGTTGGTGAGCAGACCTAATAAATCATCTACATACCTAGTATCAATGTGCCTTCCATGTTCAAATTCAGATTTCCCAAACAATCTCCTAATGCTGCAGGCATAGACTGTTGGTAGATTCTGCATAAACCTCGTGGCCATTGGTCCTTGTTATAGATTTACCGTTTAAATTAAATGCAAAACCAGAATTGTGATTCTTGTTGCCACTGGAATACTAAAGAATGCATCGCTAAGTTCGGACCACACTGAATGATTTACTTTCTGGGAGGTACCTGTCCCAGCTGTGTGTATGGATCCCGTAGAGTTGGGTATCTCTGTGATGTACTGCCATCATTTTACTTTTTTTTAAATCCTGGGACAAATCTCCAAGTTCAGGCTTACACTCTACTGGTTGCCTTTTTTTTAACTGGGAAAAGATAGGAGGGGGAACAACGTGAGATGGGGCATGGCACCTATTATTCCTCTTCATCAGTGGCTTCAGGTTGAGTGGGTTTACTGTGGGCTGGATGTTGGGTCTGTGCTGTGGATTTAGGCCCCTTTACTTACGAGTGGAGCTACATTTTGTCTGAGTCCCCACATCATATTTGTGTTTCTGCCCAAACACTTTCTTGGGACACTGCTTCACTGGGATCATTAATGTTAACACAATTTTGGACGGAACGTGTTTTCTCCCTTCTTTCGAACCCGGTAACCAAATGTACTGCGTCTGGGTTTCCTGTGTGGTGACAAACCACATCTCCATGTTACCCTCCATATGCCTTTACGCTGGCAAGGTGAGGTATTACTACTCCTCTCTACCCATTTGGTGTTTTCCATCACCCTAGTTCGTAGCAGACCATTGCATGCATAACCCAGGTCCTAATGCCTGCCATCGTCTTGCCTTTTGAATTTAGCAAAGCCGGACCCATGGGGAGATTGCGGCGCGGGCCCCTTACAAATAAAACTGTGTCCCCCTTCCCACATCTCCCCCCAAAGAGACAACAAGGACCAATTTCAACAGCATTTTCCACAGAAGTCATTACTCCGTCTCGCTCAACCCAGTCAGCAGCCCTGATGTACATACTTGCTTAATACCATTGTTTTTCGAAATCATAAACATCTCTCTCACAATCTTGGCGGGTACAGCTGCAATTCTTCAATTGGCTTAAAAATCACTTCTTCATTTTCATTTTTTGCTTGTTTTTTTAAACAACTCTTGTTGTCACCAGACCCGTCGGGCCTGTTGGGGACAGGTCACAAGAATAGTAATACAAAGGGAGAACCTTCTCCCATTCTGTACACCTTGCACACTAATATTCCTTTACACTATTCCTAACAATTTTTATTCACTCATTGCTACATTCTAGTTTATACCAAGCCCACAACATCAAATTCTCTAGCCATCAAATTTACAGGACACACTTCTGAAAGCAAAATGATATCGCTATGACTCTTTTATTTGTTTCAGGGATCAACAACACTAAAGGGGGGCCGTGTTAAGGCTCTTTTGTTTAGTCCACCCCTCCTGCTCCTACAGTATGGAGTATATCTGCACTTAATTTCGGCTGATAACTCATATCCTTGGTTCTTAATACTGAGGTTGATGCTCCTGAATTCAATAACTAGGAAATCAAGTATTTACCCCGTTTACTAACAATTTTGTTCATAGGCGAATTACACCTGAATGGTATGTCTGTTGGATCATACTTAGGCTTAGCTTTAAACTTGGTCAGGTTTATCAAGTTATCTTTAGGCTCTGCCACCCTGTTTGCCGTGACCCTCCTGTCGCGAGAGTCACCAGACAGCCAATCTACTCGCCGCTGCACCCAACTTTCTGAACCTCATTGGCTTGGAGACAGAAAACTTTCTTCTGCTGTCTTGGCTGGTAATCATCTTCCATATCTGTGGGGTCACTTGCGCTCCAATGTTCTTTGGAGCCACAGACATTAAAATCCATCCTCTCTGTGTGGGCAGCAGTTCACGTGCCCAGTGGTCTTCCTTGTCACAGATATAACATACATTGTCCATTTTCTGTCTGCTCAATCTGCTTGGAGCTCTGCTCTCCCCCTCTTTACTCCTTCTCCTCCCCTTTGGTAGCCTCTGTCTCTGCTTGTCTGCTGGCCATCACTGGCTGCATCTCGTCCTGGAGGAGACTGGTGACCCCATGGTAGGGTTTTGAGATCGGTCAGGGAGGGGTAGATGGCAGGGATGGCAGCAACTGTCCGTTGAGGTTGATAGGGCGGTAGTCCAGGCGGCAGTAGTTGTGGTGCTGGTCTCTGTGGAGGTGCTGGGGGTGCATTGGGATGGATCGGTCTGGTCGGACAGTCCAGGTCAGGATCTATTCTGCAGGATGAGACTTGAGCACACTGATTAGTTATTTTTCCTACCTGACTTCTATAAAATGTTTGTTTTTCTTGAGCCACACATAACCATGCCAGATATGCTTTCCATCAACTTCTACACTTTCTTCCACTTTCTTCTTTTTCTCCCTTTCCTCAAACTCTTCCAACCTTTCTTTTAAGTTTCCTTAAATAAACTTCCATTTTCAGGGAAACCCAGTTCACACCATAACTTCAATTGTGCACATGTCCAGTCCTGCTCCCCCCTGTATCCACTCATTATCTGCGCGCATCCTGAGCACTCTACAAGTTTTGCCTCTTGTTTGGTTCCTTTACTAAACTCACCTCCCATTTTTTTTTTTTTTTTTATTGAGCTCTAGTTATTATACCTTCACAATTTGTATATTATAATCGCTTTATTATTATTATTATTATTATTATTATTATTATTATTATTAGCGCTAATTTACCGGTTATATACTCTCTGCAAACCCCGTTTGCTTAGAGGAACCCCGTTCCTTTCTTGTGAGAGCCGCAAACCCCGTTTGCTTAAAAGAACCCCGTTCTTTTGTTTTTAGAGACAAACCCCAGAACAAACCCCGTTTGTTTAAAAGAACCCCGTTCTTTTGTGGATTTAAGTCCCCTTGCAGTTCAACCGCAAGCAGTTAAGTAGACTCGTCAGCCATCAAACCCTAACCGTTTTCTACAGAACCCCGTTCTGTTTTTAACAAACCCCGTTTGTTTTCTAAAAGAACCCCGTTCTTTTCTTCAGCTGGTTTTTTTCTTTTTTTTCTTTTTTTTTTTTACGAATATTGTGGTCTCACCTGATTCTTTTTCCGTGGGATTCCGTATTGAGAAGTCCGTGATCCGCTCCGTTTAGACGCTGCTCTTCTCACCCCGGTGCGTCGGCTACGATCTCCACCTGGGGGAGGATTCTAGCTCAGGGTCTCTTGCCCTGGACGGTTAACCTTTCAACAACGTCTCACAGAAACAACTCACGGAAAAACTCAAGTTAGGAATCCCGGACGAGCCCCCAAATTGTCGTGGCAATTTAAGTCAATTGCACTTTGTCTAGTTGGTGAGATCAGCTCAATAAAGCTATAGCACAATATTCGTCAGAGACCCTCGTCTCTTAGGCCTTTAATGCTTGCAAGCAGAGCTCAAACCACACACACCGAGGTGTATGCAGAATGAGCTGAGGAATTCAGTTTCACAGATACATTTATACACATGAATGACCAGTACTACAGACACACATAGTAAAATGCTAATGCATAAAGATATGCAAGGCCATCCCCCATCACTCGACCGTGAAGGGGTTATCTCCCCTTTGATAAGAGTTCTGGCCCAACTCTTTACGACTTGACCTTCTTTGATCCTAGGTCAAACTTTCAGCCAGGCCACAGGAAATTAACACACAGACACACATTCCTTGCTCAGTGGTTTTCCACTGGCTAAGACTACACATACATACATATTATTGCAATTTATAGTTTAAGCATATCAAAAGCACACTTACATCATGATTTTCCATAACACTGGTTGCATGTTATTACTACTAATAATAAACGTTGTATTAATATTTATGTATCCATTATCTAAAAGCAGACTTTACAGTTGCTCTGCATGGTGCTGTAGTTCACTGAGTTGAGTGCAGTACTAACAGTGTCAGGGATAGTGGTTTGATTTTCACTGGGGTGAACCATGAAAAATATATATTCACACATGGTACTGTAAGGTGATCTGGATCAATACATCCATCAAATGTCATATGCTATGTTATGCCTTACAAAAAGATATGAAAATGAATAGTAAAATATAAAAAGCAGATATAAAAATTAGGGAACATTTTAAAGAGAATTGTTTAAAATAATCATGATAATAACATGAAATAAAATATGAGAAACAACACCAGATTATTAAGAGGGTGAAGATGAAAACAAATGTATTTTAAAAGATGATAGTGAATTTCCAGCCGAAGCCCCTCAGGAAGACCTTCCACAGTCCAGGACCCTGATGAAGTGGAATCACCTTTAGTCTTGAGTCTCGACTGGGACAGTCAGAAGGACCTGAAGATCTCAACTACCACACTGGCTCATAGTGAGCTAAGAGGTCCACAATGTAACTTGGGGCCAAACCTGTCACGGTCCCTGCCGTGTCCCCTGTGTTTCCCTATGTGTCTCTACCTGTCTGTCCCTGTCTGTGTGTGTACGTGCGGTGGGCGTGGTTTCCAATCATCCTCCCGGCTCCTGGCTTCATAGCTGATTCCCATCTACTCATCAGACACCCAGTATATCTTCACCGGTTTTCCAGTCACTCATCGCCAGATCGTTGATTCAGCCAGTGTGGTACTTCTCGTTCCCGGCCACTTGAATATTGGATTCAAGATTTTCTATTGTTTGCTTGACGTTAACCCTGCTCTCCCTCTGCCCAGGATCATTACCATCTCCAGCCATTCCACGCATCTCTGTCTACCTGCCTGCTACCTGTCAACCTGTTCATCCACCACCTGCCTGCCCTGCCTGCCGTGTCTCCTGCCTGTCTCCCTGCTTCGCCCTGCATCCACTCTACCCTCCGGTTTCTCCTTTAATAAACTCTCTGTTTATTCTACCTCTGAGTCCGAGTTTGCGCTTGGGTCCGACCAGTCCACCGTTACAGAACGATCTGGCTAACATGGACCCAGCGAGCTCGGGCTCGGAGGCGGCCTCGCTCCGGAGAGCGATCGCCAGCTAGGGCGAATTTCTGGGCCAACACGATCAGGCACTCAGGAACCTTGTCGACAACAACCAGGCCATAATCGCCCAGATCGCCCAGCTTACCGAGCAAGTATCTGTGCTAACCTCTCGCCTTACCCCACCAGTTTCCGCAGTTCAACACAACCAGCCCGTTCCGGTTTCCTCCCCGGCGCCTCCTCCAATCAGGGACTCCTACGCCCCGGATCCGGAACATTTCTCCGGGGTCAAGTGCCGTGGGCTTTTACTTCAGTGCTCTCTGATTTTCCTCCAGCGGCCGCAAACCTTCCCCTCAGACCAGTCCAAGGTACGTTACATCATCGGTCTGTTGAGAGGAAGGGCGCTGGCGTGGGTCGAAGCGGTTAACTCGCACCAGCCAGTTGAGGGATTTCTTTTCGATGATTTTATAGCTGCCTTTAAAGATTTTGACCACCCGGTTCACTGGGGAGATGCGGCGAAACGCCTGACCAATCTCCGTCAGGGAACACTGAGCGTGGCTGACTTTTCTGTGGATTTTAAAACTGTGGCAGCTGACGCTGGGTGGGCCGACGCAGCGCTTCGGGGCACGTTTTTAAACGCTCTGAACGAACACCTGCAGGACGAAATAGACGCCCGAGATGAACCATCGGATTTTAAAACTCTTGTCTCCCTGGCGATCCAGCTCGACAACCGTCTGCGGGGGCGCCGCAGACAAAGGGCGGCACTAGTTCCGGCTCCGAGCCTCCCTGCCTCCACTCTTCCTCCTCTCGCCAGGTCGGCAGCCGCTCCTTACACCATCACCCCGTCCCCGTTCTCCTGGACTCCCCCTGGACGGAGAGGCCATGCAGCTGAGAAGGGCCCGCTTGTCTCCAGCGGAGCGGCAGCGCAGGATGCGGTTGGGGGCATGCCTATATTGTGGGGAACCCGGTCACCTTTTGGCCACCTGCCCGGCCCGGCCAAAAGGCAGGGCTCACCAGTAGCTGCGGGGATACTGGTGAGCCAAGCGTCTACCTCTCCCATTCCCCGCATGCAGTTTAAGGCCACCCTGTGCTGGGATCAGGAGACCCTGCCCCTGGTGGCTTTAGTGGACTCTGGGGCTGATGAGAACTTCATCGACTCCAGCCTCGCCTCACAAACCGGTCTCGCCATGGAGCCCTTAGCTGCTCCCCTGGACGCCAACGCCTTGGATGGCAGACTTCTGGCTCGGGTCACCCACCAGACCAAGCCACTACTCCTCATCCTCTCCGGCAACCACCGTGAGCAGATCCGGTTCCATGTCATCTCGTCACCCCATGCCCCCATCATCCTTGGTTACCCCTGGCTCCAGCTGCACAACCCCCACCTCGACTGGGCTACCGGCAAGGTAAGCAGCTGGAGTCCATTCTGCCTTTCCACGTGTCTGCAGTCTGCTCTTTCCCCAACAGAGGGCTTAGCCGCTCCATCGCTGCCCGAGTCCCCGGACCTAACCACCGTTCCATCTGTTTACCATGACCTGGGGGAGGTCTTCAGTAAACAGCAGGCCCTCTCACTGCCTCCTCATCGTCCCTACGACTGTGCCATAGACCTCCTCCCGGGAGCCACTCTACCTTCCAGCCATTTATACAACCTGTCACGTCCGGAAAGGGAGACCATGGAGGGTTACATCAGGGACTCCCTGGCTGCTGGAATCATCAGGCCCTCCTCATCCCCGGTAGGAGCAGGTTTTTTCTTTGTCTCTAAGAAGGATCACTCCCTCCACCCATGCATTGACTTCCGGGGGCTCAACAATATCACTGTGAAAAACAAATATCCACTTCCCTTGATCAACTCTGCTTTTGAGCCCCTCCAGAACGCCTCAATATTCTCCAAGCTGGATCTTCGAAACGCCTACCATCTGGTGAGGATTCGGGAGGGGGACGAATGGAAGACGGCTTTTAACACACCACTGGGACATTTTGAGTATCTGGTGATGCCCTTCGGCCTAACCAACGCTCCAGCCGTCTTCCAAGCCCTAGTGAACGACGTGCTCCGGGATCTCCTTAACCGGTCCGTGTTCGTCTATCTGGATGATATCCTCATCTTCTCCCGCAACCTCAAGGAGCACGTCCAACACGTCCACCAAGTACTGCAACGGCTGCTGGAGAACAAACTGTTCGTCAAGGCCGAGAAATGTGAACTCCACGCCAGCTCGGTAAGCTTCCTGGGCTACATTAGAGAGCGGGCAGGTGAGAGCAGACCCAGGCAAGATTCAGGCTGTGGTTGAGTGGCCTACACCCACGTCCCTGAAGCAGCTACAGCGCTTCCTTGGCTTCGCCAATTTTTACCGCCGCTTCATTAGGGACTACAGTCGCATCGCCACCCCGCTGACCAAGCTCACCTCTCCAGCCTTCCCTTTCTCCTGGACCCCCGAGGCGGCACAGGCCTTCGCCGAGCTGAAGGAGCGCTTCACATCCGCACCCATCCTGGTTCACCCCGACCCCTCTCGCCAGTTCATCGTGGAGGTGGATGCCTCTGACACGGGGGTCGGGGCTGTCCTCTCCCCCAACGCTCCAGCTCAGACCAGAAAAATCCACCCCTGCGCCTTCCTGTCTCGTCGTCTGTCCCCCGCAGAGCGCAATTATGACGTGGGCAACCGGGAGTTGCTGGCGCATCTCTGTCTACCTGCCTGCTACCTGTCAACCTGTTCATCCACCACCTGCCTGCCCTGCCTGCCGTGTCTCCTGCCTGTCTCCCTGCTTCGCCCTGCATCCACTCTACCCTCCGGTTTCTCCTTTAATAAACTCTACCTCTGAGTCCGAGTTTGCGTTTGGGTTTCCGACCAGTCCACCGTTACAAAACCTAGCCATGGGTTAAATGTGCTCAGTGAAATCTGAATATCAGTTCAATATCAACTGGTAACCAGTGGAGTGAGTCAAATGAATGGAGCTAAACTGTAAAACTGATCTAACCTGAGAGTCTCCAGTCTCCATTGTGGATCCTCCAGTCCAGCAGAGAGCAGCTTCACTCCTGAGTCTCCCGGGTGATTGTACTCAGTCCCGCCTCTTAGAGGGGGGTTTGGACTCAGAGCTGAGGCCACAGAAGCACAGCCCCTTCCTCTGAGCCCCA